>JBBPCS010000672.1:12256432-12269654 GCA_037974645.1 Hollardia meadi
TTGGTTTGTCTTTCCACAATCACCTCTGGTTTGGTGGAAGTAAATCCTCAATTCACAGAGTAAGATGTGAAAATATTTTCAACATGCTGCTTTCGGTCGCTGCTAAAGGCTCAACGCTATCTCGCTGTTCTGCTGCTTCACCTCTCCTTTTAATAGGATTTGTTGACAATAGGAAAAGCGAAAGCCTCGTCATTTGTTTTTTAGATCACCATCAACAAACATGACATCCATTTACATTTCCAGGTCGACTATAATGCAGCTAATTGGCTGACGAAGAACATGGATCCTCTGAACGACAACGTGATTGCTCTGCTTAACAACTCCTCCAACAGCTTCATCCAGGACCTGTGGAAAGACGGTCAGTCCTCCATGACACATCATCTCTTATCTGTCCATTATTTGGATTTTATGCAGTCTCATTTGTGTGTAAATAAAATAAAATAAAAATAAGTTTAACCACAAATCTCTCGTCATGGTGATCAAATGTGTCTTTCCTGTGTCTCTCCTCCATGTCAGCCGATCGAGTGGTGGGTCTGGAGACCATGACCAAGATGTCAGAGAGTTCGGCGCCCACCTCCACTAAATCCAAGAAGGGCATGTTCCGCACAGTGGGTCAGCTGTACAAGGAGTCGCTGAGCAAACTGATGACCACTCTGAACAACACCCAGCCCAACTTTGTCCGCTGCATCATCCCCAACCACGAGAAGAGGGTAGGTCAATGTTTCCGGGACAGATTATTGTCATGTACTAGGCTCCAGTCCACAGAGCAGTACAGAGTCTGTACATTCTGCTTCTGTGCTGCAGGCTGGGAAGATGGACTCCAACCTGGTGCTGGAGCAGCTCAGGTGTAACGGCGTGCTGGAGGGCATCCGAATCTGCAGACAGGGATTCCCCAACCGCATCGTGTTCCAGGAGTTCAGGCAGAGGTGAGAAAACTTAATTATTTTTATTAATTGATAAATTAAATTAATATTAATTGTTTTACTTGGTCATTTATTCATTTCTTTATTTATTTTTGATTTTGGCCGTTTCAGTCCTCCATATTAAAACAGTGTTTAATTTTAACGTAGTGTTGTAGTTCCTCACTGAGGCCACTGGAGGGCAGCAAACAGAAACACATCCGTACAAACTTTATATTTAAAACAAAAACAACCAAAATAATCAACTTCATTTAAACTTTTGTCTAATTTTTTAAATTAAAAACATTAGATCTGACACAAGTTTGCATTTATATATTAATCATCACATTAATCATAATTATTTTTTAATGACACCAAGATGTTTTAAAGACCTCAGTGTAGATTTATGTGACTGATCATTACAGTTAAGTGTTTGTCTTGTTTGTAGATATGAGATTCTTGCTGCCAATGCCATCCCTAAAGGCTTCATGGATGGGAAGCAGGCCTGCTGTCTGATGGTGAGCTGAACATTTGTGGATTACAGATACAATCTTCAGTCCTAATGGTGGTCAGACATGACCTTTATCAGGGTTACAGACCTGATAACAGTTTAACTTTAATGAACCCATCATTTGAATATGAATTATGCTGTACTATAAAACTGCATTATGAAAACAGAGTTGTAAGAAACTCGTCTTCTCCAGGTAAAGCACCTGGATCTGGATACCAACCTGTATCGTATTGGTCAGAGTAAGATGTTCTTTAGGACGGGGGTTTTGGCCCAGCTGGAGGAGGAGAGAGACATCAAACTGACCGTCGTCATCATCGCCTTCCAGGCACAAGCAAGAGGCTTCCTGGCCCGCAAGTAAAGAGAAACAGTTAAACTGCACGCTGATATCCGAATAAAGTATCCCAATATCTATTATAGCCTTTTGGGGACACAGCGGAGAATTTTTTTTTTCTGCATCTCAGATGATTTCATGTCTCTTTCCTACACATGCAGCAGATACACATGAGCTAACATCTAATCTCTGTTTGTGTTTTCAGGGCTTTCAGTAAACGTCAGCAGCAGCTGACCGCCATGAAGGTCATTCAGAGGAACTGTGCCTGTTACCTCAAACTCAAGAACTGGCAGTGGTGGAGGCTCTTTACCAAGGTTACACACACACACACACACACACACACACACACACACAGAGGCAGGTGCCAGTACACCTGTCTGTTCTAACATGCTAAAATACTAAATGTAACATGCCAATTGTCATCACTTTCCATAGTTAAGATGCATGTTGACTTGCTAACCGTTTAAGGTCTTACATTAGTATGTTAGTGTAGGTTTAGCATGCTAACATTAGCTGTGATTTGGACTGAATGCTAAAGTTGGCAGGCTAACGAACAACACAGAAAAAACCCTGAAAGACTTGAAATCTGACGGTGATAGAGCTGAGCCTGACGAGTTGATTCTGAAGAGGTAAACCCTTTTAACATGGGTAATAACATGGACTTTATCTCTGGCTAACGAATGGTTAGCATCTAAATGATCTCTCAGTTTATCATTCATCCTGAAGTTGTTGTGGCTACAAACTTTACATTTCCTGTAAATGACATGAAACCACCGCTGAGTTATGGATGCGTCTGTCCATGGTTCAGGTGAAGCCCCTGCTGCAGGTCACCAGACAAGAAGAAGAAATGGGTCAGAAAGAGGAGGAACTCAAGGCAGCGAAGGAGGTGGCAGCTAAGACCGAGGCCGAACTGAAGGACATCTCCCAGAAACACACCCAGGTGAAATAAATGCAGGTTCTCACCTTGTTGTTGTTGTGTTTTCACACCTGTAAATCAGTTCATTTCGACCGGACCAAGAGAAATAATGATACGTCACAAACATGAAGTTATACAGACTGACGGGTATCAGGACATCATCAAACTCTGTGACTGACAGAAGTTTATTCAGCAGTTTAAATCTTCTGATGTGGATATTAATGTTCTTTGGTGTCACAAAGAGCTCATGAAGAAATAACTGATTAATTAATCAATTAATTCATATTATTAGACTGCAAGTCGACCACGTGTGGTGCCTAATGATTAGCAGGTAGAGACTGAATGTAATGGAGGCGTCTTGTACTGTAATGATTCAGGTTTATTACTGTGGGATCACAAACTGACAGCTTTTACAGCTTTTGACCTATTAGCAGGGAAGATACGCTGACGTGAACATTAACAAATGATCTGCATAAATATATACGTGGCTTATACAGATCAATTAGCCTATAAGATCGTTTCCTGATCAGTTCATGATCAGCAGATGGATTTATTAGTAGTTCAGCTTTTGAACTCATGCTAAAATCACATATCTGCTCCCAATATTTATCCCCCTTCTCCTTTTGAAGACAAAGAGTCTCATGCGTGCCTTATGTAGTTGAATGAATTTTTAAAATTTCCGGTTGTTTGGTCTGCACCAGGGTTCGATCGACATCTTTCTCACTGGCCCTAATGAAACTAATCAAACAGGTTAGGTGTGAAAACACCCTCAATCTCAAGAAGCTTGTGTTGTTGTAGCTGATGGAGGAGCGAACCCAGCTGGAGGTGAAGCTTCAAGCGGAGACGGAGCTGTATGCCGAGGCTGAGGAGATGAGGGTGCGGCTGGAGGCCAAGAAGCAGGAGCTGGAGGAGGTGCTGCACGAGATGGAGGCCCGGCTGGAGGAGGAGGAGGATCGCAGCCTCAACCTGCAGCAGGAGAGGAAGGACATGGAGCAGCAGCTACAGGTGGACGCATGCTGTTGTTGTTATTAAAATTATTATAGTCCCACAAGAGTACAGATTATCTTATTGGTGATGGTGAATACTAGGGATTGACCAATATTTCTTTTTTTTTTGGCGGGGGGCACAATGATGCCTACTGTAGTCAGGGGGGAGCCCTTTGGGGAGGGGGGGGATACTTAAATGATGAAAATAACAAGACTCTATGGGATGAAACTGATGAAAGACTATGTTGGAGGTGCAGAACAGAGGTGGGAATTTTCCTACACCGTCTATGGGAATGTAGATTAGTGACACCATTCTGGGATCCTCAATAATCGGTGTGGTTCAGTGATCCCCCTGACTTACTCTGTGTCAAATACCAAATATATCCAAAGGTATATTTTCTGTTATAATGAATCATAGCAATAACATGAGTCTTATGTTCATTTGTTGCACTCTTTTTTTATATTTCGTTACATGCTTCTTGTTACATTTTCCAGCAGTGTTTTTAAAATTTCAGCTTTGTGAGATTTTCCTTCCTTTTAATTTTCGGCCTTTATTTCACCGCATGATGCTTCTCTGCAGCTCATGGAGGCACACATAGCCGAGGAAGAAGACGCTCGGCAGAAGCTGCAGCTGGAGAAAGTGGCCGTGGAGGGAAAAGTCAAGAAACTGGAGGAGGACGTCCTGTTCATGGAGGACCAGAACAACAAGCTGCAGAAGGTGCGACGAGGCGTTTTTTGTTTTTTCCGTGCTGTGCTCTGCGTTTTAACGCACGCCGTTCCCTCACGCGCTCTCGTGTTTGCAGGAGCGGAAGCTTATGGAGGAGAGGATGGCTGATATGAGCTCTAACCTGGCGGAGGAGGAGGAGAAGTCCAAGAACCTGACCAAACTCAAGAACAAACACGAGTCCATGATCTCCGATCTGGAGGGTCAGCAGGAAACTATTAAAATACTCCACTCATATCTTATTGGCCTCTATTAAGATTTACTCACTTCTATTCACTTCTGTTTATATATACAGAAGACTGCAGGTAATAATGTGGTCTCATGAATCAAAAACAGATAATCATAAGTAAGGATGCACGCTCTGATACAGTTGGTGGTATGCACCTTTACAGATGGAAGAAGAAGCGCGTTCAAATTGCAATTATTGTATCATTTAATTTGATAAGTTGTGATTAGAACTTATTCTGTGGACAGTTCATTTGAAAAGAGCTTTTATTTAATTTAAATATATATGAATAATAAATTTTAACTAATATTAAAACTTTAAAATACTCTACACAGCTGAGAACCCAAATGTAATTTATTTTATAGGAAGTTTATAAAATGTTCTTCTACATTTCATATATTGGGTTGTTTTTCTTTAACACCAAACAAGCTTAATAATTCTCTGTAAGAGTTGACTATGATCTTTTACGAAGAGTCTGCTCACTTTGTGTGTGTGCAGTGCGTATGAAGAAGGAGGAGAAGGGTCGTCAGGACATGGAGAAGGCCAAGAGGAAGGTGGAGGCAGAGCTGGCCGACCTCCAGGAGCAGTACGCTGACCTGCAGGCCCAACTGGCCGAGCTCCGAGCCCAGCTAGCCGCCAAGGAGGAGGAGCTCCAGGTCACACAGGCCCGGTAAGAGGGACTCCACAAGCAGATGATGTTCGTAACAGCTGACAGTATGATATGATGTTGAACCAAATCATCATCGTAGTGAAGATTTAATGATTCTCAGAGCCTTCGTGTAAGCAGAGCTAAAGTTTGACCTGAGGTGGCGCTAGAGGAAAGGTCATGCAGCATACATTGGGCGCATACCTCCCCTTGTGTTGCTCGCCCAAGTGAGGGAGTTTAAGTATCTTGGGGTCTTGTTCACGAGTGATGGGAAAATGGAGCGTATGATGGATAAGTGGTGTGGTGCAGCAGTAATGCTGCCGTTGTACCGGACCATTGTGGTGAAGAGGGAGCTGGGCCGAAAGGCAAAACTCTCGATTTACCAGTTGGTCTATATTCCAACCCTCACCTGTGGCCATGAGCTTTGGGTAGTGATGGAAAGAATGAGATTGCAGATTAAAGCGGTCGAAATGAGTTTCCTCCGTAGGGTGGCTGCACTCCGGAGGGAGCTCGGAGTAGAGCTATTGCTCCTTTGCTTCAAAAAGAGCCAGCTGAGGTGGTTCGGGCATCTGATTAGGATGCCTCATGAGCACCTCCATGTGGAGGTTTTCCGGGCACGTCAAACTGGGAGGGCCACAGTAGACTCAGAACTCACTGGAAGGATTATATATCTCATCTGGCCTGGGATCGGGATCCCCTGGAGGAGCTAGAAAGCCCATGCAACCCAGTGTTGTACAATAAATTTCATTGAGTCCTTGATTATCAAATAAATGTAGCCTGCCGGTGTCAGAAGCACAATAGTTGCCACCAAAATGAGGTGGAGTGGAAGTATAAAGAGGCAGAAAAATGGAAACATTCAAGAACCTCAAAATTGTACTTAAGTACAGTACATGAGTAAATGGGCTCAGTTACATTCTATCACTGATCTTGAGGAAGAAATCTCAACTAATGAACATCAGTTTTCATTTTCTGAGGAGCTTCTGAAGCTTCAAACGGCGCCACCCACACCTCTCTGATGACTTTGGTTATGTCCAATCATGCCCACTTTACGCAGTACGTGTGGAATTAAGACACTGTGTATGTATGGGTATGTGGGGCCTGTACAAAAAAAGCTCACTCTCATTTTCCCCAACACAAATGTCTAGATGTTGTTTTTAAGGCTTCTTCATCCTACCAGAAAATGCTGTTATCTAAAGGTACTGAAATCCCCTTAAAAATGTGTATAAAATATATAATATAATAAAAAGTTCTCCTCGGTATCTTTGATATTTCCTCTGACAAGAATGAAACTCCTGAAAATCAGATATTAGAAACTCTGCTGTCCGTGTCCACAGCTTGGAGGAAGAGAGCAATCAGCGCGGGGCGGCGGTGAAACGGGTTCGAGAGTTGGAGGTTCTGATTTCAGAGCTGCAGGAGGACTTGGAGGCAGAGAGGACGGCCAGGGCGAAGGTGGAGGTGGCTCGAAGGGATCTCGCAGAGGAGCTGAACGCTCTACGCACTGAGCTGGAGGACAGCCTGGACACCACCGCGGCACAGCAAGAGCTACGGTCTGTATGATCTGTTAAACGGCCTCTGATTGGTCCACGTATTCTAATTAGTGTTTAACCAATTGTGCACAGTAGTAGTGGTACCTTGAGGTACAGAAAGAAGTTTTTTTGCTTTGCCTCAGAAGAAATTCAGGGCCAGTATGAATGAAAGTTTGAAGAAATGGTCCTTAACTGACATGAGTCAAAAATTCTCAGTAAAAAGTAGGACTTATTTAAAGTGCACATCACCAAGAGAGTCTCTGTACACTTTACAAGTCTGTTAAAAACAGCTAAAAATACACAATATTATATTAAGTAAGACATTTATTTGTACAGTGCTTTTCACAGACAAAAGTCACAAAGCACTTTCCAAGGGCATTATATAAAATACAAAACATCATCATAAAAAAGCAAGTCACAAACATCAAAATAATAGACAACTAAAAGAGAATACAAAGTACACAATAATTAGTCAAATGTAGACCTGAAATGAAGCGCAAGCACACATTTCAGTTAGTTAGCTTAGTTGGGTGGCGTTGGAGGATGTGGCCGAAACGCCAACTATGTATTGTGCAGGTTGCCTTTGAGAGCGAGATGGATAAGATTAAACATGACAGTTAATGTTGGTCTTTGTAGTTATTTAATAATCGCTAATATATAGAACAATTTGTATAGGGGCAAGTAAAAAATAATTTTCATTCAGCTACCCAATGAGGACTTGTATGAATATTGACGATACTTGTAAAAAGTATACTATCTGTAGCTAATTCTTGTTTTAGCCCAGTACTCGCTCAACCCTAATATTTTGCACAGAGATAGTGGCTCAATCTGCACTTTCAAAGGTTTTTTTTATTTTTTTATTGTAAACATTTGTTTTTTTCTGCATCGAGAACAAATCTCAAATAACTAGTACACTTTAATGCCCCAAAGTTTCTGAGATAGAGTAAAGTACAAAATTGTGTCGTCTGCATAAAAGTGAACGTTTGCAAGCCAAACCTCTGGGCTGTGCTGCTTTTGGATGTGTTGTGGTGATGTGTTTATGTGACTGTCAGGGCGAAGCGTGAGCAGGAGGTGGCCTTGCTGAAGAAAGCCATGGAGGAGGAGGGACGGAACCACGAGGCCCAAATCCAGGACCTGAGACAGAAACACAGCCAGGCTGTGGAGGAGCTCAATGAGCAGCTGGAGCAGGCCAAGAGGGTAGAGTTCACCAAAACTGCATTATTACAGTAAAACTATTGATTTCCAGTATAGTCTAAATCCTGATTTTGGACTTAGAGGTGGTTTTGAGATTTTTCTTCACTTTAACAATAGAATGGAATTTAGTTTATGGTGATAAGAAAAATTCTATTCTAGCATCTTTTCCATCATTTCCCAGAAACAATGTCCTTGTTTAAGTGTGAATAATCCACAAAACACACTTTTCAGCAGCTTTTATAAGGACTAGGGCTGCAGCTAATGGGTTATTTTAATTAATTATTAATCTTTTGGGTTTTTTTAGATAAATTGTTAATGGTTCGGACCCTAATGATAAAACATGACCAACATGAGCGTCAGACCGCTGTTTTGACCGCTAGAAGCTTCTTTCCCCTTCATTCAATTTAACAACACTTGCAGAGGCTGATTCCATCAGTCACTCAGTGTCACGTCTCTCCATCCAGGTGAGAGCTGGTCTGGAGAAAGCCAAGCAGGGTCTGGAGAAGGAGTCGTCAGATCTGAGCGCCGACCTGCGATCGCTCGCCAGCGCCAAGCAGGAAGTGGAGCACAAGAAGAAGAAGGTGGAGGGTCAGCTGAATGACCTGCACTCGCGCTTCAACGAGAGCGAGCGGCAGAGGACTGAGCTGGGGGAGCGAGTCTCCAAGATGACGGTGAGTCATGAAAACACGAACGAATTAACACTGAAGCACCTCAAATACTGCTTATCCAAATATATGCTGTATATGGATAAAGTTAAAAAATGGTTCTGAAAGTTAAACAATAGCTAAGTTTATCAACTTCTGCTAGAATCCCACGAGCAAAAAAAGTGAAGGGCAAGACTACATTATTTGGGAGTTTAGTGTACACCTGTCATCTTTCTCCCTCCGTCATCTCTGCCAGGTGGAGCTGGACAGTGTGACGAGCCTGTTGAACGAGGCGGAGGGAAAGAACATCAAGCTGAGTAAAGACGTCTCCACTCTGAACTCGCAGCTCCAGGATGCTCAGGTGAGGGACGCCACCAACATGCACCCGTTTATAAAGCTGCATTCCTCTTAATTATAAAATCAATAAATATAGATTTGACCTCACAGGTTTTGCCTCAATAGAGTTGGGCAAACGTACATCTATCAGAGGAGTTTACAGCTACACTAGAAGCACTGTGAGGCTGTACTTGCGAACACCAGCATGCTAACATGCATGCAATGACAATGCTAGCGTGTTGACGTTTAGTAATGTTTATCATGCCCGCCACATTGACTGTAGAGTAAAGAGGGACGACGTGAGAGCTCCCCAAAAGTGAAGCCAAAACATCTCATCGCTCCCTGGTAGCGGGCTGCAGTATAGCTCATGAACCCCCAGACAGCGCTTGTATCCGGGATATTTTGGCTTCATTTTTGTACAGTGGGAGGAAGTGGAGACGTGGCGTCCATCTTTATGTACATCAATGGTTTAACATTTTAGTTTAGCATGCTAGTATGCTAACATTTTGCAGGTTTGTTGTCATAAACTAAAGTATTGGACAAGATTAGATTTTGACCTGATGATGGCACTGGATAAAAGGTCAGCAGGATTTCAAATAAGCCTCAGGGGACTAGCGATGTAAATTGCACTGGAAGCGATTCAATAGACAAGAAATTTCCAAACCGCTTAAAAGTCAGCAAATCATCGAAATTAAGGTACATGTACAAGTAATTGGAATTTGTTGTCCATTAGACCTTGAATATCTGGTGTAAATTTAATGGCAGTCCAACCAATAGTTGTCAAGATATTTTATTGGGAACCACAAATGTCAAACTCATGGCAGCGCTAAAGGAAAAGTCAGAGCATCACCAAAGCCAGTATGGTTCATCTTCTGAGGACCATGAATGTCAATACATACCAACTAATTTTTAAAGATATTTCAGCCTGGACCAAAGTGGTAGATTGACCGACATTACCATCAGCTGACTCCTTTCTCCTCATGTCCTTATCTTTCTCCTCCAGGAGCTGCTGTCAGAGGAGACCCGTCAGAAGCTGAATCTGTCCGGGCGTCTCCGTCAGATGGAGGAGGACGGGAACAGCCTGATGGAGCAGCTGGAGGAGGAGACTGAGGCCAAACGGGCTGTGGAGAGGCAGGTCTCCAGCCTCAACATGCAGGTCAGTAACTTCAGACGGGATGGTCAGATAAAAATCTGCGGCGTTACGACTAAAAGTTAAAAAAAAAAAGTAGCTGAGAAAGAATCGAGACCTTTACTCTAACCCCTCTAAGCTCTCACCGTTTCATCCTCCGTCAGCTGTCTGACTACAAGAAGAAGCTGGACGAGACATCGGGCACGGTGGAGCTGCTGGAGGAGGGGAAGAAGCGTCTGCAGCGCGACCTGGAGGCGGCCAACAGCGAGTACGAGGAGAAGGCGTCGGCCTACGACAAGCTGGAGAAGAGCCGCGGCCGACTGCAGCAGGAGCTGGAGGACGTCCTCATGGACCTGGACAGCCAGCGGCAGCTCATCTCCAACCTGGAGAAGAAGCAGAAGAAGTTTGACCAGGTCTCACTTTGTTTTGTCAAGCTCAGACTGCTGAAGTTCAGCGCAGGTTTCCCTTTACATTCTGCTCATTTTACATTCATCTCCTCTGTCCTGCTGTTGGTCAGATGCTGGCAGAGGAACGCGCAGTGTCCTGCAAGTTTGCAGAGGAGCGCGATCGAGCTGAGGCGGAGGCGAGGGAGAAGGAGACGCGGGTGTTGGCTCTGGCCAGAGCGCTGGATGAGAACCAGAACGCTCTGGAGGAGGCGGAGAAGACCACGAAGGCCCTCCGAGCCGAGATGGAGGACCTCATCAGCTCCAAGGACGACGTGGGAAAGAATGTAAGTGTCTGAACATGAATGAATACTTTTCTTTTATTACAGAAGCCATCCCTAATCTCGTCTCCTTTACATCCTCCGTCAGGTCCATGACCTGGAGAAGGCCAAGCGTGGCCTGGAGGCCATCGTGGAGGAGATGAGAACGCAGATGGAGGAGCTGGAGGACGAGCTGCAGGTCGCCGAGGACGCCAAGCTGCGCCTGGAGGTCAACAGTCAGGCCCTGAAAGCGCAGCATGAGAGGGAGCTGCACGGCCGCGATGAGATGGGCGAGGAGAAGAGGAAGCAGCTCCTCAAACAGGTGGAGTACAGCCTACTAATAGAAGACCTGATCATGCTGCAGGAGGTGGGGTTTGATGCTGCTGACTTATCTTATGGTTAAAAACATATTTTTGAGGTTTTGAATGAGTTGTAATTTTTTCTAATCCCAGCTGGATCTTCTTTGACATAAAAAGCAAGGATGTGTGTGGAGAATGACTAACTGTCCTGCCGGCTGTTTCTCCATCAGGTGCGTGAGCTGGAGGCGGAGCTGGAGGAGGAGAGGAAGCAGCGAGGTCAAGCGTCAGGTGGCAAGAAGAAGCTTGAGGGGGAGCTGAAGGACATGGAGGACCAGCTGGAGGCCACCAGCAGGGGGCGCGACGAAGCAATCAAGCAGCTCCGCAAGATCCAGGTCAGCACACAAATTTACGCGATTACTTTCATTCAATATTTTTCATTTGGTCAAGTAGTTACTCCATTCATGAATCAGATATATTTAAAAGACCAGCTGAAACCCTGACAAGACCTCCTCTGCCCTCCTCACAGGGCCAGGTGAAGGAGCTCCAGAGGGAGCTGGAGGACTCGCGCGTAGCCCAGAAGGAGGTCCTGGCCTCAGCCAGAGAGTCTGAGCGCAGGTCCAAGGCCATGGAGGCCAACATCGTCCAGCTGCACGAGGTGAGGCCTTTCAAAGTAAAAGCTTGCCATCAGTTATGATCATGCCTCAATGCATTTACGCGATTATAGTTAAGAAAATTAGTTGCCAACTATTTTGATACTCGATTAATCTTTTCTGTCATTTTTTAAGTAAAAATGTCAAACATTTGCTGGTTCCAGCTTCTTAAATGTGAGGTTTTGCTGTTTTTCTTTGTCATTCCTGACAGTAAATGAAGAATCTTTGAGGTGAAATATACCTCAGTGTATTTATATTATTAGATTTTATTTCTTTTAGCTAATAAAAGTGTGTATGGTACAATATTTTATTTTAGTGCATCATGTAAAACTTAACACTAATTCTAAATGTACTGATAAAATATTTTGTTTTTTCTTTCAGACAATAAAAAAACCAGAAAGTTTGAGCTACTTAATTTATATTTTGACCCAAAGACACAAATTTATTCCATATTCACAGTAATAAAGAATCTATTAGGGGAGAGGATGTTCTATAGAACAGAGGCTCTCCAGTCAAAAAAGTTCCCTCAATGGAGCCTTTAAGTGTCTCCAACACGTCGACCTTATGTTTGTTTCCTTCCTTCCTCTCGTCTGTCTGTCCAGATGTTGGCAGCAGCTGAGCGAGCTCGTAAGCAGGCGGAGACAGAAAGAGACGAGCTGTCTGAAGAACTAACCAGTAACTCCTCTGGAAAGTGAGTGTCTTGTTTTGTTAACATGTACTTTATTAATATAGGACATTTCTGGTGTGATGTTCTGTGAATGTCCACGAGGTGTTTTCTGGATTTCCAGCCGTTCGTTTTTAGAATACATTGTCATGAATCACAGTGGATTGTGGGTAAGATTTTAAAGAAATTATTTAGAAATTATTTTGACGCATGAATATTTACTGAAAATTTCATGGAAATGTAGCCAGCAGTTGTTGAGATGTTGGAGATGTTGGTTTTTTTCGAAGAATATAAAATATAAAATAAATGTATTTTTGATTATAAAGTTATGATTTTACCAACAGTCATCAGTTGACAGTAAGTCAAATTCTATCAGAATTTTTCCTGAATTTATAGTTTTTTTTAAATATTCATTTTTTAACCATTTAAATGGTATTTTTTTTCCCTACCTTATAATAGGCAATAAAATTTGAATGTCATCTCTCACTCCCCTGTCTTCTCTCCCTTCATTCCTCCTCCTCCTCCTCCTCCTCCTGTCCAGATCACTGCTCTCTGATGAAAAGCGTCGTCTGGATACGAAGATCAGCCAGCTGGAGGAGGAGCTGGAGGAAGAGCAGGCCAACATGGAGAGTCTCAACGAGCGGCTGAGGAAGAGCCAGCAGCTGGTAGGTCCAGGCTGGACCAGAGAGGGTTAAAGGGACAGTTCACCAGAGAATCAAAGAAACATACGTTTCCTCTTATCTGTAGCTCTATTTATCATCTAGTTTTGGTGTGAGTGTCTCAGTTTTGGAGATATCAGCTGTAGAGATGTCTGCCTTCTCTCCAATATAATGGAACT
>JBBPCS010000672.1:12272602-12295111 GCA_037974645.1 Hollardia meadi
CATGTCCCATCTGCTAACATGGAGGGGGAGGGGCTTATGAGCTATACTGCAGCCAGCCACCAGGGGGCCATCCAGATATTTGGCTTCACTTTTGGGGAGCTCTCATGTCGTCATCTCGGTGAAACTGGATCATATTATTCAAGTTATTATAATACGAGTTATCTGTGCACACCTGCAGCGCTCCTCAAGCACAAACTCTCCTGCGTGGTTCCTCGCCATGTTTTGCTTCCTGCTCGCAGCTGCCTGTACAACTCTTGGTTGTTGAAATTGTGCACGAGGACTAAATATTGTGTGAGTGGCCGTTAATATCTGCGTGTGCAAAATACAATTTTCCCGTGAGCAAGTTCTATGGAGGACAAATCTGACGCCATACCACGAGCAAAGATCCACGGTCTTCTTAATCTGAAGTAAAACCTTAAACTCATCTGGTTCCACCTGCAGTAGTAAACATAATGGTAAAGTTAGGAATGATATAAACTACAGTAATCATTCATCTTAATTCTTTGGAATAAACCTTTTGCAGTGTCTGAGTAAAGAACTGTGAAGGCATGAGACCATTTGTGATTTTACATTTCCTCTTCCTCCTTTCATGTCCTGTTTCACGCCTGTCCTCAGACACGACTGATCTGCAATCTGTCCTCAAAGCTTTCTGGGAATATTCTCTTCTTCACCACCCTAATCCCTCCAGTTCACACCTGCCTCAACAGTTCAGAGGCTCCAACTTAAAAAAAAAAAAAAAAATCTCACTTTGCAACAAATCCTTGCTGCTTCTTCCTCTCTCCTCCTTCTGACCCTCCTCTTCCTCCTCTTTCTCTTCCTCCTGATGTGTCGTCGGGTGTTGCCAGGCGTGGCGGCGGGGAGGCCGGGGGGTTCGGCAGCCCTAGTCCGCGGAGCAGCGGCGGTGGCAGCATCAGGAGCTTGGGGCTGGGCGGGAGCATCAGCCGGAGGAGCACCATCAAAGAGAACTCGGTGGAGCTGCAGGAGGAAGACCCTCGTTCCCTGTCCCATTCCGCCTGCAGCTCCCCTCTGGACCCCCGCGGGGAGGCCTACGCCTACTCCCCCGACGAGTAGAGGGACCATTACGATTAAATTTCACCCGAGTAAAACCTGTTTGAGAAATATTTTTACACTTTCAATTTAAATTTGGAGGTTTTCTCTAGAAATAACGGTAATGTTCCTGAACACAGAAGTCTCATGGATGTCTGAACAAGACTGTGGACATTTTGTTCTCGAAGAAATTACACAAAAGTGTTGAAGTATACGGAAGCTGAGAGCGGACAATTCTAATTTTTTTTATGCCGTTATCATCATGAGTTAATTAGTGGACGGTTGTTTGGTGATGAAAGCTGTGGTTACATACAGTACGTCATCTGTCTCCAGGGCAGCCAATAGCAAAATTCAACTGCAATAGCAGGATTTCAACCAGTAGAGGGCAGTCGCTGTGTATATTTATAACACAATATGTAGAATTTAAATACTTTGCAATAAAGATTGGGACCTGAATCCATTAAAACGCTACTAAACACCCCTTTATATTCAGCTTTAAAAACAAAACTCGTCTCATAACGAGATAACCAGCGTGTTATCGTGAGAAAACAAGAGGACGGTTCCTCTTATTACTTCTAATGTTCATCAGGGGTCGTATTACAGAAAGTTAATCTTAAGTCAAGATGGGAGGAATCTGAGGATTTTTTTTTTTTTTCAAATTTGGTGTTGCAGAAGCAAATCCTAACTAACTTTAGGAATCCTATCTTATCTCAGGTTAGGAACCTAGGACTTTAATGTCTGTTACCTAGCAACCGACGCTACTTTTCTCATCTCATTGAAACAAACTGAAACACATTGAAACATGGGGCAAAAACAACGACGAGTCAGAGGTCGCCTCTTAGAAACTGTATGTAACTGACAGACACCTCAGTTAAACTGCGTGACGTAGCTGAGATACTTTTGATGGTCGCAGTCGCTCGGCTAACTGCAGGATCACGGCCCGGGGCAGCCTGGATCCCGATAATTAGCCATCATGCTAATACCCTCACTAAGGAAAACACTCTTACAACAACAAATCAAAAGCTCACTCTTATGAATCTTGTGAAGTCATTTTCTCAAGAAATCGTCCTTTTGTTTTTATCCAGATAACGAGATTAAAGAATAATTCCAGCCGTTCTCAGCTTCTGTAAAAATGCTCCAACACTTCACTGCTGTTATTTTTAGTTTGAACTGTAATTCTTCACTGATTGAACTGTTAGCATCAGTTAAACCATCACTCACAAACCTTTCTGTTCCATAATTTCCTCCCTCCTCTTAATAAGTAAAGTATTGCTCACCTTTGTTTTTATCCTCTCTTCTCAAATTATATATGAATACTTTAATTGAAGTGAAGTTCTCTCCAGATCCAAAGAGCTGTGATCAGGTCATGTGACTTTAACATCATGTAGGTCCAACAGCTGATATAAACAACAAGATTTGTTTATATCTAATTAACTAACAGTTATTATTCTAACAGTTTCATTAAACTGGGGGGAATAAATCTCCTCATTACCATTATTTTTGATGCTTGTGGATGAATACAACATTTTATGAATTTAATATATTATATTTATATTGCAGGTAGTTTAAATAACTCGTCAATAAGTTCGTCAAACAAAACGTTCAGCTGTTCTGAAGGTTTATTAAGCATCTGGATGAAAAGTAAAAACAGATTATAACCCGTTTCTCAAGTTGTATTTTCTAACCAGGAAGCCATAAATAACCTCTGTGCTCGCTCTTTTCTGTGAATGAAAATGTAAATTATTGGAAAGAAACAATAATATATCAATAAAGAGTGATTAATAACACGCTTTAGTTGGATTCATGTTGTAAAAATTGAGCAACAATACTTAATACTTCATATTCTAACTACCATTGTTGTTTGGATTTGGAAAGTAACTTAAGAAACGGATTAAAAATCTTTTTTACTGAATCTGGAAATGTCTTCAGAACAATGGGATGTTTTGTTAAACGTGTGTTTCCTCAGAGGTTTTTAGAATATTTTAGAGAAAATCTATATTTGGAAACTGAATGTAAAACTATATTTGTAACCCAGCTGTTGTATGTTCCTACTTAAGATTAGGCAGTGTGATTTAAACCTCACCGATACACAATATATAACTAATGAAAGTTGTACAATGACTGCTGTATGCAGGCTTTGTGAAGCCATGAAGTGCCATTAAACTGCTCCTAAATCCTCACAGATGTGTCGACTCAGTTCTTCCGCCTTCTAGAATAAATAAAAAGACTTTTTATTTTCACATTTCAAGTTTTATTAGCAGCACTGAAGGTATACAGAGCAGAACATGTCTTAGCACTTTGTGAGTACTCTTTAAAAAAAACAACTCAATTCTCCACATCTCTTCACACGTTGACCTCTGACCTTCACATTGAAAGGTTCAGCCTGCTGCTGCTGCTTCACACTCGCCCTGAGCAGCTAGTTGTAAGTCACTCCGGCCTACAGACTCAACCTACGTTAGTGACCCTACAGTAGAGATACAGGTTAGAAACACTACAAGTCAACCTATTACGTACTTTTTTCTTTTTAACATAAAACACGAGTAGCCTTCACTGAAGTATTCATATCTCCTCACTAACAGGAGACGTTTCCTATTTCACTCCTGGAGAGACAGAAGTTCATTTATTTTATCTCCACAGTCTGAAAGGTGCCTCCTGGGAACAAGACCAAAAGTAAAGGCTCGAATTTCTCCACATATCGAAGTATTGGACAGAAAAACAACATACTGCGACCTCACCAACAGCAGAGCTAGAATGTGACTATAAAGAGGCAAAGTCCCGCCCCTTCCAGTATCTCCCATGGGACCTTGTTTCTGAAAAATTACATACGGTAGTGAAGGGCAAGAGACAAACAATTGTTTAATTCCATTTGAATTGTCATGAATTACAAACATTTATCTATTTAAAAGACAACTATCTCATGTCTCACAATATACGTCACCAACGTGGCTGTTAGCTTGGCACAGAAAAAGTATTAAAAGAGGTGAAAATCACTACAAGTCTGGTCACGTTGACCGCTGCAGCTATGTGAAAGAGTTAGTTGGTTCCGTTAGCTAGCTAGCATGCGGCTCTACAAGGTTTCGATAAGTGTTAAATGAGATGATGTCTTGTACTTCAAAATCATCTTTTAAATCGACATGTGTAATTCATGGCACAACTCAAACGGGATTAAAAAAATTGTCTCATCATTAACTACTAAACTATTTTTTTCTGAAATAAGGTCCCATGGTGGTCCACCGGAAGGGGCGGGACTTCGCCTCTCTACTGGATCGGACTCTAATACTGAAGGACTCCGATCAGGATCAGGGCCACAAAGACTCTATCGGGACACCGTAAATGACAACCTCAACACAACGAGGAAAAAGCACAGACAATGTGTTAACGAGAAGGTCAACAACATAGAAGCGATGCTTCCTCTAACACTGATCTCAGTCATATGAGGATAGAAAGCGTTCAGTCTTGGAAAAACAAGAAACTTTCTTGAACAATTGCCAGAAAACTCAGATTGATAAATTACACAACAACATTAATTAAGGCTGATTGTTCCACCACAGATCAGCACCACTCGGATGTTCTATTTGAGTTTTGTTACTAAATCTAAATTCCACTCTTCAGTCCCTCCTTCAGATAATCAAGTCCATGTTTTCCTTCCATCTATGGCTCGGAAACTGATCTGTATTTATCTAAAACTATTAAAAATCACCAGTACTTAAATTTCATCATTATTTTCCCATTCAACAAATGCAGCTGCAATGACAAAGGAACAGACTGACTGCCAACAATTTACAAGTAGCATTTAAAGTTAAAAAAAAAACCCTCTGGTGTAAATAAAAGTGTCATTTCAGTGTTCAGCACTCCGACGGCCTTAATGCGAGTTCGAACCAAACAAAGCAAATGTTCGCTTTGGTTTAATTGTGGATTTTGACCACGGAAGTGTTTTAGCGGACGAACGTGACGGTACAGATGTTTGGTGTAGCTGGACAAGCTCAGACCGATGTCAAGACTTTAACAGGAACTCTGGCAAACAACAACATGTGGACACGGGTCCTCAGGGGCTAAAAACATTGAGATATCAATATATCAGCCAATATTCTTTTTCGATGACATCAGAGCGCTGAAACAGTAAACTGGGAATTTGAATTAATATTATTTCATGATATAATTATTTTACAACACTGTAAATTACCCTAAGCATCGTTTTTGCCATTATAATCCGTTTAAAAAACAAGGTTTCATATCGGACAACATATATATCAGTGATAGACCACCATCAGCCAATCATATTGTGCATTACCGCCACCTTCTGGACCGGAGCAGAGCTGACCCCAACAAATCCCAACTGTAAATTTGACCAATATAAATACATTTAAGTGCCACAGTGTAAATATAAAATCTTATCGAGTGCAGAACACTTGAAATGGCGTGTGTGTGTGTGTGTGTGTAAATGGGCAATTCTTGCTCCTGCTGTCTCTGTACATTCATGCAGGGTTTCTTTCTAGATATTCTGCTACAGAACAGTGGGAAACCCTGTCATGCACTGAATTAATACACCATATATTTTCCCCCAAGTTCAAACATTTTTGCGTCTTCGTCTCAACATGGACCCGAACACTTGGCAGGTGACGTGGTGACATGTAGCACAAGTCCAGTAAGGTTAGTTCAAGCTAAGTGCGAGTGCTAAAAAGAAGTCCTGCTAATAAACAAACCAAAACCGTGACTGACATCCCAAAGTATCCATGGCAACGTATTCATCCACTGCTGCTCCCGATGAGCGTGCTCTGTATGATGTGCAACACACAGTACCGTTAAATGTCTGGAAGATCCAGGCTGGATGGAGAGGAGGGAAGGAAGGAGCAGCTCGGAGGAGGAGCAGCTCGGAGGAGGATGGAGGTGGACGACGTCTTCACTTTCACAGCAGCAGCTTGGGTCCCGCCCCGAAATCTAACCTCTTCACCAGCCTGTAAAACACAACAAACACACTCAAAGAGCTGTTTTCTCACCGACTGCTCGACTTGACAATGAAACTTTAGACAAAAAATTCACACGCAAGACATATTTTGACTTCTTACAACCTTCAAAAAGCTTCAATATTTTCTTGCTTTTACAAACTAGTACCAGGTAATATAACATTGTTGTATTGCTAGTCTGGACACGAGACCTGCAGCTGTTAACCTGCTGTTCTCCAGAGCGTCTCACCCCTTGTTGTAGAGTCCATTAGTAGGATGGGTCTCTGAGGAGTTGCTGTGGCCCGACGTCGCCCCCTGTCCACCAGCGTGGGTCCTGCGGTTCACCGTCTGCTCGTGGACGTACTCCCGACACGACGCCAGCTTGGACTCCAGGTTCTACGAGCAGCGCAGAAAAGTCATTTGTGAGTTGCAATAAATACAGTCTTTATTTTTTCACTCGATCCAATACAGCTGAGGTTGATGGGAATGTCATTAGTTTTAAAAGGTATTTAGGTATATAAGTATAAAGTCGGAGGGTCATCAAACTTCACAAAGACCATGAATATCTGCACCGGATTACACTCTAATCCATCCCTAGAGATATTTCTCCCTGAACCACTAATGTCAACCTGATGGTGGCGCTAGAGGAGAAGTCAGGTGAACCGCTCCAGGTTTAGATTCCGAGCTAGCCGGGACCCTTTCTTAGCGATCCTGGTCCGATTGTTTTGTCCCGCATCAAGTGATCGCTTTGTTCAAATATGCCCGAATGAATCGATCTTTGGGGGAAACGCTCCCTGTTTTGAAACAACTGTTCCAAACAAGCCGGATGTGAAAACACCCTTAATAAAATCCCTTAGATAATAAGTTCTTTTTGTTTTTTTAGTCAGTGATTGTAAAAACTACAACATCACGTCGGCATTGCAGTAAACTGCGAGTAATTATATCCGTAAAGTCTGGTGAAGTCTGTAGAAAGTCTGCTCAAGAGCCCTCGTGGACCGAGTTGTGTTTGCGTGGAACTCAGACTTCACGCAAACACGTCCAGACATTTGAATTCAGCCTGAGAATAATCCTCCGTGGATCATGAGCATCTGTGCAGATCTTCATAGCGATCTATTTTTGTGTGTATTTGTGAGTAAAAGCAGGAGCCTCCTGCAGCGTGGCATGACAAGTCAGCGGTTGATTTAAAAAAAACACAGTGTGAATGGGTCGATTCATGAAACACTCGAGTTCTCTCTACTGGGACAAAAATCACAAGTGAGGTTCTTACCCCGACTTTTCTCAGCAGCTCTCCGACAATGTTCAGAGCCGAGATTCTCGCCGACGTGGTGAGGGGAGTCCCCGAGAGGCTTTCACCTGCAGAAACAACCCATCTGATGAATTTACATATTCAAGTTTGTTTGGAAACTGCATCTGTTATCAAGGAAAATCCTTCTCAATCTATATTACACAATGATCTATTCATATATCTCATATTGCAACATTGTTTGGGCTAGTACCTTTAAAAGCAACCTCAACAGTATTTTCTTTCTGCAAAACGCTTTATCAAAATGATAAATTTGATTTGCTGTATAAAATGATTTTCCAGTTCCACTCCTTTATTCCAGTCATTAAGTATCCTCCCTATCTTCGATCTAAACCATCTTCAAATTTGTATTTTGGTTTTTCAGTCCATTCAGAAATTACTCCCGGTCTGTTTTCAAAATGTATTTCAGTACAATTCCCAAATCCATCATTACAAAACGAGGTCAGCCAATAATCTTCATCCTACTTTCTTCAGGACAACCTTTTCTCAATTTTCCATTAGATTCCGAGGTCCTCGTTGTTGGAACATTTTGCCAAGTCATATTAGAAACTGCACTGGCCTAAATTCTTTCAAGAAGCAAACCATCCTTTTTTTGTTGGTCTAGTTAAACAATGCAACATCATAATCATTCTGTTATAATTTATCCACCATTCATATTTTAATACCCGATTAATTATGTCTTTTCTTTAGCCGTGTCACGCATTTTTTGTACTACTTTGTTTGTCTTTATGTTGAATGTCTTACATTAGGAGGGCCACCCGACAAGCCCTTATGGGTTTTGTTTGGCCTTATCAGTTATTTGTTTGTTTTTTTTACTTCCCAATCACTATATATTGTATGCATTTTGTTCCTTTTTTTTTTACTGATCTATTATGTATTTTCTTATGTGCAATAAAGGAAAAAAACAAAACAAAACTGTTGATTGTGCATAAAAAAATGGATTCTAAAAATATGCAGCAGAGTTTTACAGTTTTTTCTTTGAATACAAGTCATCGGTTCATCAGCAGCTCTTTTCAATCTGCGGAGATATTCTGAGCTTTATCACTACAGCAGCCTGTTTATATCCAGTTCTGTGCTGATCACCGTCACCTTGAAAGAGCAAACACTTGAAATACAGTATATACAAGTATGTGTTTGGTAATCACAGGTTTAAAAAAGCCTTTGAGGTCGTTTCCAGAAAGTGCTAAAATTACCAGCATGGTAAATAAAACTAAACACGTTGACCTTTCAAACATTTTGTAGGTTTACAATTTACTCAACAGAGATATTCATCACATAAAATAGTTTTCATAATGTCAATAGAAACCAAATTATATTGATTTCACCGTCCATACTATGCTCACTATCACTGATTGCATTTTTATTTTTTGATCAACCAATCGCAGCATTTAAAAGAATGTTTCATACCTTGCAGCAGGTTCAACCACACCTCCTCACTCGGATTCAAGTTTCTGAGAAGTTTCCTAAATCACTCCTGAGCTGGGACTTAATTTTAGGCGGAGTTAGAGGCTCTCTGATGGGAATACGGGATTGTGAATACAGCCCCTGATACTTGATCATAAAAGATAAATCTTTGACTGATGTTCAGCTCTAGTGAGTGTAAATAAAAACATAGATTACATAGATGCTTCCTGACTGGAAGTTACAGCCTTGGATACTGGTGTGTCTGATAACTGGTCTGACCACACCCACCCACCCACACACCGACCTCTGCTGATGGAGGGTGGCAGCGTGGCGAAGGACTCTGCTGAGGCTGGAGGTCTGGACGGCGCGCTGGTAGAGGGGGGAGGCTGATTAGAGGAGGAGGAAGACGTGGTTGTGTCCTCAGTTCTTTTGTCTGAGGGGGTGAGGGGCGGGGTGGGCAAACCAGCCAAGGACGAGGACGAGGACGGCTCTTTGACTGCACTGCTGAGGGACGGCTTCCTGTCCTGTACCTGCTGTTTCTGCTGCACCGCAAGCTCCTGCCTCAGGTCTGACACACAAACACAGGACTTAATTTGGCTCCGGTCTTCATTTATCATTACATGATGGTTCTCGCAGGTCACTGCACCACTGCATCATGGTTAACAGAAATATTACAACAATAACAATATTTTGATTAATACTTAATATTCAATGTTGTTAAGAATGGTTAATAAATAACGCTACATCACAATAAATAAAGGCTTCAAATAGATCCCGTGATCGTATCTGTACTGATGCTGCTTCCAGCGATGGGCCCCAAATATCCTGATCGGGGCACTCTGAACACAGACGGTTTTGCCTCCAGGACAGAAAAACTAGTAAACCTAGTTTGAAGTGGCAGCAGATGAGTGAAGCTCTACCTCTGGCCTCGTCCTTCAGCCTCTGGACGGACTCCA
The DNA here is from genome assembly GCA_037974645.1 of Hollardia meadi. Classification (NCBI taxonomy): domain Eukaryota; kingdom Metazoa; phylum Chordata; class Actinopteri; order Tetraodontiformes; family Triacanthodidae; genus Hollardia; species Hollardia meadi. Next base: position 12,282,256 of record JBBPCS010000672.1, read on the forward strand.
GGAGATTCTCCTTCTCGTCCAGCTCGCTCTCCAGGAAGGCGTTCCTCTCTATAACCTGGTTCATCCTCTGCTCAAAGTCCTCCAGTGACATGATGGTCGCCCTGAAACACACACAGTGCAAACCTGTTCGTGAGCCTCGAAAGACTTGAGGAGCTGATAGCTGAACCGCCTACTACATGCTACTGACCAACAGAGTGTGCAGTACGTACTGAGATGATTAACACTCATCTGACAACTGGAAGAAACCTGATTCACCCGCGTTTTGTCTCATTATTTCACGGCAAATGTAACACGAGTTGGGGCTCGTTGTCCCGGTAAGTTATTTTTGTTGCTTTGGAAGCATAACGTTTTTTATTATTGTTGCTTCAATCAAACTCGTTGCCGAAAATGTTAAATTCTCCACCAATTTTCATAAAACTGCTGATATTTAAAATCTACACAGTTGAGTTGTCACCTTAAGATATCTCAGAAGTGATGAAATAACACACTTGAGCGGTTGTTGTGACCTTTCAGGCGCTTTGCATTGTGGGACACAGGAAGCGAAGTCGACCGGTCCTGCACGCTACATGTTGTGTAGCAGGCGGTTTCAAATACAGCCAAAGACATTGTGAGGCTACGTTTCTGCAGCCTTGCTGGGCAGGTTTCTTATACTGTGAAGCTGCAGCTGGTGGAGGAGCAGATATCATAACTTCCCTTTTAGGAGTACAAAATTAGACAGTTTGTTAAACAGCCCGTCTCATTTCTCTTTTTTCTTCTTTTTTTTTTAAACCTCTATTTAGTTTTGCAAAAATGGCTAAAATTGATTTAATCAGATCGTAGATTTCTAAAATACATGATGAATTAATGTCTTTGGTTAAATTGTACAATCAGCTTCCTAAATGTGTTCTGACCCCGTGTCCACAGTAAAGTTTTTTACCGGCAGTAAAGCGATAGGGAGTGCTGGGATGAAGCACTTGTGCAGCGAGAGAACAAAATGTTGGTTTTGACTGACATTAGCTCGGTAGATAACAAGCTTATAGCTCGTACGGTGATAAATGATTCAGAGTCCAGCTGATCTGCTCCCACAAATCTGTCTCCGTTATGATTTCTGACTGATAAAGCTCAGGATAGTCAGACACAACCAGAACAAGCTTCTCCGTTTTCTTATTTATCAGGGTGACAAGTCGCACTACCCCATCCAATATGTGATCGGTGTCCTCTGACCTCTTGGTCCTCTCCAGGTCATCGTTGGCCTGCTCCAGCTCTCTGATGTATTTGTGGAGCTGGTCTCTGATGGCCGTGTTCTCAGCCAGCTCTCCCTCCAGGCTGGAGATCTGCCGGAATGCCTCGGAGTGCTGCGACTCATACTTCTCCTGGCAGGAGGCCGACCGCAGTGTGAGGAGAAGACGGGACAAAGGACAGGATATGGACGGGAAAAAAAAAAAAAAAGACAGATTATGAAATTCTATCCAGATAATGAAAGCTAACATTCACGAGTCTAAAACCTGAAAACTTGTAGCTCCTTTCCAGGAAAAATGTACTTTGGTGCACAGATGTAATTTGTTTTATACATCGAGCTTACACCAACACATAATGAGCACATGGATTATTACTTCATAAGAAGACCCTGTGTGGCATCACCGTCACCCTCACTGCAGACGTTCTTTTTAAATCATTTTACGTATCGTTTGTCTAAAACAGTAAATGTCCATCTGTACTTTTCTTCCAGGAGGCATCGTGAGGCTCACAGCTGGATGCGACGGGAACAGAGAACAGACGCGACACGACACGGCGTCAAGCTTCAGCATGCTTCAGCTAAATTCCATGAAGTCTCTGCATGCTGGTCATACTTGCCACCTGAGATAAAAACCCTTTTACTGTTCTGAAAGCGAGTAGAAACCTTAACTACAACTCAACACGGTCTCACATTTACCGTTCACATGTATCAACACTGAATTTCATATCCAGTATGAGTGATTCCCATTTTGACTACAGCTCTGACAGCACAAATAAAATAAATAGTGACGGCGCCCTCTAAGGAGAAGAAGACAGTGACAATCACAGCTAAAGGACAAAGAGTCAAGGCTCTGGATTAAAAAAAAAATTAGAAACATACTTTTATTTTATCAGAAAGCATATCCTAATTTCATCAGTGCTGTCTGCTTAATTTATTGGTTTTTAATTTCTTATTTTAATTTTGCTTTTATTGCATTTTATTGCTAATTTTGGTATTTTATTTAATTTGTATCTATTGGAAACACTTTGTTTTAAAAAGTGCTTTTAAAATAAAGATTATTATTGTTGCTGTTTATATTAAATCGTTTCAAGGCTACAGCCAGCAGCTGAAATGTGGTGGAACAACTTAAACTCAAACTTCTGACCAACATACGACCTTAAAAAGTCTTCATTTTCTTGCATAAAATCAGAAGAAGCACAGCCACGTTATCGTTATGATGGCTCGTGCACTCACTTTCTTTACTCCTTGCACCCTGAGGTGCAACAGGTGCGACAGAACCAGGCTTTCTTTGTGGGGGCTGACTCTACAAACACTGAAGCCCCAGTCAGAGATGATGAGTGTCACGAACGAGGTTATCTGGTGCATCATTTGACTCTTCTCTGCCCAAAATGAACCGATCGCGTGCCGCCTACTTCAATAGAGAGGAACATGTTGTTATGATGGAGAGATATGAGGGATATAAAAACAATATTACAGCAAAAAGAAACACTGCTGCTGCAAATAAGGCGAGAGAGGAATGCTGACCGTGTAAATTGGTAATGATTTTATTTCACCACTAAACGCACTCTGACACCTGCAGTTTTATTTCTAACGTGACGACTGCACATTATAGAGCTCTTACACTTTAACTTGATCCAGCAGATTAAAACATTATACTACATTTAGGTCTGATACTGTCCCATAATGAAGGATACATGCAAATCACAAACTGAAATGACTTTTATTCACTGAATATTATCTATGATAAATACCAGTATACTAATATTCTTTTCTAATCAATGTTCTTTTAGCTGCAGTAAACAGCAGCTTAAAACAGACTTGACAGCAAATCAGAATCCAGAGTCTATAGCTGCTGTGCCTTCATCATTCTTTCAGTGTATGGATGATGGTGCTGTGTCAAATTTAAAGTTTTAATATTATCTGAAGCAAATAGACAAAAAGGTTTTCTGCATCACCAACTGAAAGCATGTATGTTTCCCTGGCAAACAAAAAAAGAACAAAGAACGACGAGATCCATATAATTTGCGCCGTTCGGTGGTATTACTGTACGTACTGTACTTAAATGTATGGCTCAGAAACTTTGTCTATAACGTATTCCCTCAGATGATAATCTTCATCACACAGAGGAATATCATCAGAAAAAGAGTTAATGAAATGGCAGCACTGTTATTAGACGACTTTAATCCGAAACTCTGAACATAACCTCCTCCGGACCGGCATAAACAAGACTTTACAAAGGACGTTTGAAGTAAGATTTGTTTTTTAAGCGTGTGTTTGTTTTTCGTCTGTGCACATCCCCCTTGTGATATCAGCAGGTTGATAAACTAATACATTTTGTAGAAAGGGAGAAAAGGGGTGAGGGAACTATTACATGACTGGGAGAGTCTAACTGGAAGAACTATCCCCTCCAGACACAGACCAAACAAGCATCATCAGCTGCCTTTTTCTGCCCTGAATCAATCCTCTGTGAATGTATGTGTGTGTGTGTGTGTGTGTGTGTGTGTGTGTGTGTGTGTGTGTGTTACCACACCAGTGAAGCCTATTCAGCACAGGCCATAGAACTTGACTTTTTTTTAATCAGCTGATGAATATGGAAATCCCCAGTCAAACACACTTAAACGGGTCATTTGGTTGGATGTCAGACACACCTGATGTAGGAAGGTTATGCTTTTGTGTTGATTATTAAACTATGTTGAGTTCATTAAAGATGCTTCTCAAAGCCTTCAGGGAGAGTGAGGCAGTCAGTAGCCCTTTTTACACAGAGATTGCACAATACTGCTACAAGGAAGACCCTTCTCTACGCTTCCTTTGTTTTTTTAAACTGTACAAAACAATGCAAGCAAACAAACAAACAAACAAACAAACAAAACGCGACCCCAGTGTGTGATTTTAACTAGAAAGCTGGCGAAACAAAGCAGCGTCGACATCTGGTGTGACGTTCTACATACGCGCCGAGCAGCTTTCTACACAAAGGAAGAACATGGCAATCATTTACCATCATTGTTATCTGGCGTTTGATCTCTCTCTCCCGCTCGGAGGGTAAGTAGCTACCGGACCTCGCGTCATCTCCCCAAAATGCAGACATTTTCAGTTGCTTTTCTTCTTCTTTGAGTTAGCTGCTAACTGATGCTAGCTGCCTTATAAATCTCCCGATTGTGGGTCGCACGCAATACGTTGACCTGTCACCTGTATTCCAACAGTGAGGCTCAACAGTCCTGCCTTGAACAGTCTGTGTAAAAGGGTTCGTTGTCTTTGAGAACCTGAGGGAAACTTTCAATCCAAAGTTTTTAAATAATCTCTTTCCCTGCATATTTTTTCTAAACATCCTCCAGTGGTAGTTTCTTAGGTTTCAATGTCTTGGATTGGTTTGGAACGTTGGGACACAGGATATTGAATTTTTTTTTTTCCAGCATTCAGTATACTGATCTGCACCTTGTAGTTTTCCAGTTCCATCCGGAGGCGGTTGTTGGCAGAAAGGAGCTCACGGTTTCGCACCTCACACTGCTTCAGCTCCGTCTCCAGCTCCACCTCATAGTCCCGACTCATCTGCTGAAACTCCTGCAGTTCCTCCTGGGCTTCCTCCGCACTGCACACACACACACGCAGAATATAAGCCATATGTTTGTTAACTTCGGACATTATCACAGCACATTTGAGCTATTATTCATTGGTTTCATTGGCTTATTAGTTCGGATTATCTGGGTTTATACAGTAAAAACCCAGTAATCACACTCATGCTTGGAGCAAAACAATCAGACCAAGATGAAGTGGAAGGTTTGACCAGACCCGTTTGGACAAACAACAAACCCGGATCATTTCTCACCCAACCACAGGACACTCCAGGCATTATGGATTAAACAAAAAGTCTAAACATCACAGAAATGTGTTTAATAGGAAAACAACTGGAGGTTCACAGTTGTTTGTTTTGCAGGAGTGTCTTCAGACTCACATTTCTAATAAATGAACAAGAGAAAAGTGAAAAGGTATTGATTTTTTCCCCAGAATTTTTTAAAGAGCCTCAATAAGTCCTGAAAGATGATCTTTCTTTAGCGCACACAAGTTATTTTCTTGTGGCCATATCTTTGTTAACGTGCGGGATTTGAAAAACATATGAACTATGAACAAAATAAAACTTTGGGGGGTGCTGTAATCTATTTATGAAACACTACAGCATGCTTTGATGCTTTTAAAAGATGCAAAAACACTTGGATCAGCCATTAGAACAGAAAAAGACAACACCGAAGTTGAGGAAATTGAGGATGAAGTTAAAGTAACTTCTGGTGTGTTAAAAGAGACATAAACAGGAGGGGGGGATGGACACACCTCTGTTGGTGCCTGGCAGCCTGTTCCTTCCAGTACTCCAGCTCTTCCTCCAGGGACCCAAACTCTGGAGGCTCCAGATCCCCCATCTCCAGCCCAGCCCAGATGGAGAGCTGGCCTCCCTATCACACCAACTCTGGTCTGTGGTTCAATTAAAACAAGTCATTTAAGACAAGTTACGATGGGTAGAAATTCAGTTTCAATTGAAAATCATGGACGTGATTTCAGAAGATTCGGCATTACGGTGAACCATGAAGGAGCACTTTGCTGTTAACTTTGTGTTTATTTGGGAAAATCGGGCTGATTAAATGTCAACCCTACAGGTTAAATAGAAACGTTACATGTCTTTAAATGTATGCCGAATTAAAGAATAGATTCTATCGATTCAGAAAACACATTTAACGTACGTCACTTTTAATAAAATATAACTCAAGACATTCCTGAAATAAATTAGACACAAGATTTATACGGAGTTTGGTCACAGCAAGCTAAACCCAAAAACGGGAACCTACAGCGAACGTTACCCAAAAGATAACGGGTAACTTAAAACCCTAATGTTGCTTATTATTATTATTAACACCTGCTTTCGCAAACATTTCAGATGATTATCTCAAACTATTAACTAGCTACAAAACTTCAACAACACAGCAGAGTGAGAAGAATCATCGTAGCTTGTAAATTCAAATAAGTTAGCCAGTTCAGCTAACAGAGTTTTTAGCGTTAACCATTTAAATCCCAGCTGAGATAAACATTAACACCGCTTTAACTTACGCTCAACAGTTAGCTTCGTTCAACGCGATGTTATCCGATTTATTCTTTTTCGAAATCCTCTTCATGAGCGGCAGTTACTACCGACGAAGTTTGTCGGTTAAATTTAAGAGCAAAATAAACCCGTAAACTTTACCGGGAGGCAGGAGCTCGAAACCACAAAGTTGCTACTGTCTTGGAAAGACGTCGAACAATAAGTGTTCCATTCATATTGTCTAGAACGATTCACCAATCACAAGTTAGATGGCAGGCAGGCTGCCTTATGCCATTGGTCAATTGTTTGTCAATCAAGTGTAAATAGGCGGGATCAGTGTTATTGTCCAATCAGAAGAGTGATGTCCGTGTAAAATGGGTATCAGTAGTCTAGACGTTTTGATGGATTACCAGAGGCCGGTGCTGCCTTCCGGGACTGTCGGAAATATCAAAATTACTGGGCAAACAGTAACCAGTTGTCAGGTCAGCTCATCAAATTGTGTTCAGAACATGCTCAAACAATCGCCAGTCAAAACTATTATTTATATAATTGATTAAATAACAACTAATTAAAATAAAAAAATAAAGTAAAAAAGTTCTACAACTGTTCCAATTTTTGTGCCTGTAATAAAATAGTGCATTTCGAGCGGTGGTTGGTTGTTTTATGGAGTGTTGCTGAAAATTAGCTTCGCTAGAAAACTTGCTTTTAATTAGCCCTGCTGCCTTTAATTGTCCACTTGAATGTAGGAGTTCCATTTGAAACTTTTGATCAAAGATGTACTACATGCATTCAACGCAGTCTGATATTTCTGATGTGGAAGCCCATTCCCCAACTGTGAGATTAAAAAACGGAATTAATACAACTCCAGACAGACAGAAAGTTATAATTTTGAGACTGTAAGACAAAATTGCAAGATGAAATAAATGAAAATTAGGATTTAATATTTAAAAATTATAAGATACTGGGATTTATGAGATCATAAATCATAATTTTGATTTCATATTTCGTTAGAATTTTTTTATTTTTAATCTTATTTTAGTTGTAGTTTGTTCTTAACATTTCATTTTTTTAATGGGCTTCCATAGATATTAATTTATTCTTAATTTTTTGGAAAATTCTCTGTCATTAGAATAGAATAGAATATGGGCAAACGTGTTGTATTTTAAGTCCTCTGGTTCCCATCATACCCTGATTCCTGCTCTGCATCTGGCCACTTACATGATGTGTAGTATTATGTTTCTGAAGGTTACTGAAGGACGGCGCCTTGCAGCATCCTTGCGTCTGATTGGGGAATCTCACTTCCTGTTGTTGGGGTCAGGGGTCACACTGGGTCAACTCTGTCTTTTTCAGAGGGATTAACCAGTCCTATCTGATCCTGGTTAATCCACACGCACCATCACTGGAGCATGAAGCTGTTATACACTCCAATCCTCTCCGACCTTGCTTCAGATATGGGCTGAATGTTTTCAGAGTCTTGTCTGCACTGATGTGTCTGTGACCCTCGGTGACAAAAAGGGGAATTTGGTTAAAAGGATAGTTAAAGAGGGAAAGGGAGATGAAGAGATTAATATGAACCTCACATCTGTGTGTTAACAGAGTCAGAATGTAGTTAGCTTAGAATAAATACTGGAAACAGGGAGAAACAGCTAGCGTGGCTCAGTCCAAAGCAAAAAAATGAAAATAATATATCTTGTTTGTTAAATGTTTTTAGACAAAAATATAAAAACAACAATTTGTAGTTTTTATCATCAGGTCAAAAGTATTCGTGCAATACTTGGATGATGAACGAATATAACTAATGACAGAGCGTGTTTACTGCTACTTAGCACATGTTAGCATGCTAACATGCTAAACAAACTTGATGAACATGGTAAACATTGTACCTGCTAAACATCAGCGTGTTAGAGTTTTCACTGTACGCTTGTTAGCATGTTGATGCTAGCATTTAGCACAAAGTACCACTGTGCCTTTGAGTATTTAGCCTCACGTGAGCTGCTAGCATGGCTGTAGACTTTTAGGGCCCTATCAGACACAGCGTAAATTTTGCAGTAAGGGGCTTTTTCCAGTGTTTTTCTATGGGCGGTAAGTGTTTTGTGCGCTGCTACTGCACCCTGAATGCCTCGCGATTTAGATGCACTGAGCGCCCGCGTTTTTGGAGGAGCACTCTGAACGCCTCGAGTTGGAAAAACTCCAACAGAACAGAGCAGAAAAGCACCTGACATAATAAGCATTTATTTCTTATTGTCCGATCAGATGAATTGACCTTTAATACACTCCCACAGCTGGTTCAACACTTTAACAGTACCACAGTCTCTTTTCTCACGGCTTCCCTCTGACAAATCTCATCAAAACCTGTGGTTATGACGTCATCGAATCCACTCAACAGAATAAAGGAAACCTGACTCTGGTTTATACAGATTTACTGTCTGGTCCCTTGTCAACATGACAGGGCTCACACACCAAATAGCATCCTATTTCTGAAAATATCAAAGTACTAATGCAATGACACAATTTGTCATCACAATATTGATATACAGACTTTTACACAAAGTTCTGAACAATATTGAACATTGATTTTTATTTTGGTTTTGTACATGGATAAACAGAACGTCTATGTTGTTATTCACTTAATCTACAGAAGGGCTGTGTCCAAACCTCGAGAAGTCTGTATAAACTTGGTACAGACTTTTGTAACTGACAAGTAAATTCCTATCCAGGAAAGTACAATAATACAATGCAGTCATAGTCTTTTATTAATAAATGTAGTATATACGAAGAAATCTTCAGTTCTCTTTGTCCTTTGGATAAATAGTAATAAAAGTCCAGAATCTTTCAGCTTCACTTAAAGATAATTAAATCTAAACGAGTAGTGACTGATGGGTCTAGTTTAGGTAGGTGATGTGTCAGATGATAAGGTATCTGGGCTGATGGCAACCTATGTGATGTTTCAAGTAAGAGGACAGGATTAAGATACTGTAGCTGCACAGACACAAGTGGGATGCACTGATACATTTGATAACACATAATGAGCACCTTTTGACTGGAAGTGCTGAGCTCAGGATCATCGTTTTAAAACTATAAAGTTCAGCCTAGAGAGGATTTGCAGTTGTATCATGATTGTATTGAGGGACAAGCCAGGTAGTTTTGTTATTGTCAACAAATACCATGAAAAGACCCATTATGAAGTGTTGTAACACACACATCCGCCACTGAAAGTAGTCCCAACAAATGGATTGCAGTTCACAGCCATTTTAGGAAATTATTGAGCTTTTCTTTTTAAATGAAAGGATATATTCATAAGCAGTTTTTACAGATTGGTGTCTTATAGGAACCAATGGGCTTGAGAGAGAGTCGAACACATTGTTGGTTTTGGTCTTTTTATGGTATTTGTTGACAATAAGAAAAATACTGAACATCAAAATGTCGTGAATTTTCCAAGTTATGTTGGTGACCCCTCGTCTAGCACCACCTTCATGTTCAAATTTCTCATTGAAAAACACCAATGGCCATGTTTCCAGAATCTCTGCTGTAGATATTCATGATTCCTGTGATGTTCTTGACGACTTCCTGACCTTCTCTCTAGCGCCACCATCAGGAAAGCTAATTCTGACATCTTTGAGCACATTCTTGCTCCCCAGATGATGAACCACTAATTTGCAAATGCATACTTGACTGGAACCTCTCAGTTAATTTTGATTTCTAAGGGGGGTTATCAGCAGGGGCAGGCCGAAATGCTACTGGACGCAAGTGGATAGACCTACAACGTACCAATCAGAGCAACAAAACCTGTTACGTAGCGCTGACCAACTTTAAGTTGGAAAAAATGGTAAATCACAGCAACAGTACACAAGTGTTTCTAAAAACATTTTAAGGAGAAATAGCCAATGCAGTAACTTGATTTCTAGCAATGCCTAGCTTGACGGTTTGACCTGAGTTTCATGAGCCTGGATGGACCTGCAGACTGGAAGTAACTGGATAGACCAATCAGAGAAACATCTTCTGTCAGTCGTCGTATCAAACCCGCCCCATGTGATTGGCCCGTCAAAAACCAGGAGATGATCTATCGGAGGATGGGCCAAGCGTATCTGCCAGAGCAAATGAAACATGACCATGGTCTGGTTCCCAGGCTAAGTGACGCCTGTGGCCTTGTGTCAGCCTGATACATCAGTGCATCCCAAAATACATGCAGAAACTTAAAATTGAACACACGCACACAAAACAATATATACATACCTCACTGTATCTGGCATAGACCTGTGGTCAGGACAGTATTCACAGAGAGAAGGCACAACTGGTGTAAAGCAGAAATATCGAACCCTTACATCTTCACTTCACTGCACTGTGGGTTCACATCAAACCAGTGCCACCAGTACAACAACCAGCCTCCATCACATCACAACTGGTCCGATCTCATTTAAACCTGTGTGGTTCGGAGGCAAGATCGTCATTTGTTCATCACTGTAACTGTAAACAATATGTCCTTAAAGCACTCAGACTTTCCCTCCGATAAATAAAATCCCACTTTAACCATTTTAGTGTTTCTCCATTGAAAGCAAAATGTCTCAACAACTTGCAGTATATATAATATTCATGATCCCCTGAGGAAGATTTATTTTAATCATTTTACCCTTTACTCTATAATCTCTATTACACAGGACATCTCCAAATCTATATTATAATCTATGTAGTTTTTGAGCACCTTCATGCTTTGATTTTCATGACATTTTCTCCTCAGTTAATATTTAGAAGAATTGTGTGTATCCAACATTTAAATATTGAAGACTGCAGTCCGTTTGTGACTTTACACTTCTTATTTTTAACAGACTGCTAAATAAAAAGTGAAAGCTGTGTGTAACATTGACATCAACATAAAGATGGCCGACGCGTCTCCACTTCCTCCCACTGTACAAAAATGAAGCCAAAATATCCCGGATACGAGCGCTGCCATCATCTGCCATCGGGCAGGGGCTCAGCTGTCAATCATGAGGTTTCAGCCCCTCTTAATAGCATCAAATAACTAATTAAAACCAAACTGATCAGAAAAATGAACACTTGAACAAACATCAGCGTGATGAGAACTACCTTAAATGACAGAAACCATCTTTGGGAAAAATTTATTTAACGTGTACTTTGAGATTTTTGTTTGGTTCATGTCCCATCTGCTAACATGGAGTGGGAGGAGTTTATGACCTATACTGCAGCCAGCCACCAGGGGGAGATTGAGATGTTTTGGCTTCACATTTTGGGGAGCTCTCATGTCGTCCATCTTTATTTTACAGTCATTGATGTGTAAATCCCATTAAAGATTTTTTTTTTTTTAACCTTAAACTCTGTTTTTTTCTGGCTGTTTAGTTGCCTGGCAGATTGAATCCATCACTATTTGAAATAATTTTTGTCTCGTTTTTTTATTCTCTTGTGGCTGCGCCAATCCCTAAAGCGGTGCTCCAGCAATTTGAAATTACATTTTCATAAAGTTGGGGGACTTAGAGACAGATTTAAAAAAGAATGATTGGTGGTCTAGTTTAAAACCTTCTCTTTCTCCACGTTTCCCCCACGCAGCGGAGGACAACATATCCTGATATAGTGCAGCCTTCAGATTCTGTAACAACTGTTGTGTGCGTATATTCCAGCTCCTCAGCTCTCTGTGGTGCTTTCAGTTTGCTGGTTAAACAAAAGTGGAAACCTCTCTGTCCTCCGACCGAAGCTCAAAGGCCTGAAAGACAGGAGCAGCCTCCTCCTCCTCCTGCTCTCTTTAGTTTTCCCTCTGGGTCTTTTGCTTTTTTCGTGCCAGTCGGGCCTCGCGCATCTCCTCCAGGGTCTTACGGGGGTCCATGACGAAGGCCAGAGCCACGGCGGCAGTGCCATCGCCGCTCTGCCGTGAGAAGCACAGGAAGGTGGCCCAGAGGAAGGCGCAGCAGCCCATGAAGGCTGTTCGCATGTACAGCGGCATCAGGACAAAGTTCAGAAACTGAGAGGGCAGAAAACAGGACAGGATACAATTAGAAATGTGCTGTCATAACATGTTTTGTAGCAAATTAAATTGGCTTAATATGGATTTATATTGCAGTTGGTGCTGCTGCACCTGAGCAACAGGCTCATATGATTGTGTTATTGGGTGTTATCTCCTATTCTACAATGTTTGGACAATTCCACTGTTATTATGTAATCAGTTTTTTAAATAAAATGTGACCATGAGTGCACAATTGTCAGCATGCTTCCAATTGTCACTATTTTAGCAGATTGATTCATGTTCAAGGTAAATATGTCGTTGTTTTAAGAGTTGATTTTAACAGAAACTTGGTTCTCCTAAGAATCAAAATTGGAATCAACAGGCCAGACTTTACAAAGTATTGTAGTGTGTAACTATAAAAATGCATGCGTGCATGTGTTCATACTGAAAATGACTTATTACATTATAAATAAATACTTTGTCCAACTCTGTAATTGCTTCATTATATATTCTTGTGTTGTATAATGACCATTAAACTTCTTCTTGATTCTTGAAACTGCTCACAACAAGGTCTGTGGATTATTATCTTGAGTAACCGGGTCATGATTTCTGGAAAGAGACATTGATG
>JBBPCS010000672.1:12295211-12316247 GCA_037974645.1 Hollardia meadi
CAGCTGATATCTCCAAAACTGAGACACTCACACCAAAACTATCTAGATGATCAATAGAACTACAGGGAAGAGGAGACATGTGTGATTTTAATTTTGGTCAATATCAGTCAAGTATAATATTTTTCAGTGTAAGGCCACATGAAAAAAGTCATAATGCTGAGATTTAAACAAAAAAATATGAGAAAATTGTCTTAATTTTGAGATTGAATCAGAATTTTGAATTTAACAATGTCATTAAAGCAGGGCCAATTAAAAATAATTCATTCTGAATTTTAAGATTCATCTGATTAAATAATTTATTTCTATTTATTCCTCTCATGTGCCTCTTTATCAGCACATCGTCAGCAAAATTAGTGTTTGGCTTTAAATCGTAGCCAGTCAGAACCATCAACCTCTACAAGATGAATAAGGTTTGACTGCAACTTGTCAATACTCCACCAATAGTGACATTTTAATCAGATTTAATACAGATATTGATTAAAACTGTACATGACACTTCCTTTAGGTTTCAGTGGACGGCTTTACTTTCTTATCCTTTGAGTGGAGTTTCAAATTTACTGGTGTTGATTAAATCTATAAAAAACACACGTCAGATATACATTCATCAAACCAACAGAGTGTTTACCTGCATGAATGGCCAGTACATGAGTCCAGTCTGAAAGTGAAAATAGAATATGAAGAATTAAGACAAAAAGAACATACACAATCCCTGTCCGTGCTAATCTATTATTATAATATTATTATTAGAGGAGATCAACTTTATATATGCAGTGAAGATATATTTTTGCTTTTAAATGTTAAATTGGCTTGCCATACTGGTGCAGGCTACTCACTAATTATGACGCACGCACGCACGCACACGCACGCACGCACGCACGCACAACAGCAGCATGACACTGTGATTTACATTTGGCAGGATTTCAGCTGCTAAACGTCCTGAAACTCGCTGACACGACTGAATTACCCGGCTTGCTCCCGGGCGTCGAGCCCAGTGCGCAAAAGCAGCAGTGTCTCAATCTAGGTTAATCTGGCTGTGAGCTCGCAGCAGCGTGATGACTTTCCTCCGAGGCCGTCCTTACCTTCCAGGTGTTGAAGAACTTCTCTCTCCAGTCTTCAAAGATATCCTCCTTACCCTCCAGGAAGCTCACCCCTGCACGACAAAGGAGGCATTTACGCACAGTTTGGGTTTGTGCGCCATTACGCACACTTTAAAAACACGTGTAATGACTCTTCACCTCACGTGATATTTGAATGAGAGACGACCTTAATAGGAAGGCTCATTAGGTCACTATGTTAGAGGTTATGTGTGTTGACTGTGACTGTGTCTCCTGCTCCGATTGTTTGGTGACATGAAGAAAAAGTCCATTTAGATTTAGATATTTGGATGTTTTTGGGCATTAATGGTCTTCATACAAATGTGCACAGCATCGCTACTCAGAGACCAATGTGTGTCTGCGCTTACCCGTGTAGAAGACACTGGTGGCCAAAGGCGACGCAAAGCTTTGGTCCAGCAGGAGTTTGCGGAAAACCATCCCGGCGGACTTTCCTGGGAACCGCCTCTCCAGGGCTCGTAGCCAGAAGTAGTTGAAGTTTCCATGGAAACTGATTGCCACAATGGCCACGTTGCGCGTGTGCTTCCAGTCCATGCGCTCCTTCTGAGCAATAAGCTGATGGGCAAGGTCACCGCCGGCGAACAAGCACCCGTACAAAGTGACGTTGGCCAGCCAGGGGAACCGCTTGGCGGCTTCTTTCAGCACAGCTCTCCGCATTGTGGCACCGCGGGGAGGAGAAGCCGGTCCCAGTGGCGCTTACAGTGTGAGGCTGGACGACTCTGAACGGCTTCGATTCAGCAATCACAGCGTTAACATTGCGGTTATTATCACCAGGCCCTGGTGTCAATCGGCTGGCCGACAAAACAATCAATCTGCGCGCGGTAATCGGGGAGGGATTAGACGTTTCCACCGGCAGCAGGAATATCACACATTATCTCAGATGACTAATGAGAAATGTTGACTCCGCCAAAAAGTTTCTCAAACACTCCAATTGGCATATTCGCGCTCTGCGTAAAACCTGCCACGGCTCCACGTTGGTCATTGGAGAGGGCTCCCCCAGAGGTTATGCGTGCGTAAAATGCGTCCAATCATTATACACAATATATTCTAAGAGACGGAGAAGCTTACAGAAAGGGATCCAGTGAAATATAAGATTTTTCTGTCTGCTCCGAGTCGGCGTGTCGCTCCCGGTGAATCAGGCGCCTCTCCAACAAATCCTGCGGGTCAAGCGCTAATCTCAGGGGGATTGTCCCAGGCTGCACAGACGTGGATCCGCGTCTAACTACGTCACCGACATCAACAGCAGTAGTTCGCTGTGCACAGACGCGCGTTCAACCAGTCCAGGCACTCTCACATCAGCGGTGCCCAAACCCGCAATGAGCGCAGTCGCCGCTCTCTCCTGACCGGCAAGCATCGCACGACTGGCGCGTTCTCACCGCAGCGATACAAAACTGAGGATTTCTGCCGTTTCTAACACGATGAAATAAACTTGATTTAGCAGATTGTGGAAACGGACACATTGGTAATTGTTTGAAAGCTTTGAATTATTTTCAAAGTGTGTGCTTTGAGGCTTCTGGATCGATGAAGAGACTTCGGATGCTCAGTTGTGAGCCCACAGTCTGCGTCCTACAGGTGGATCTTATGAGTGCGTCATTTGATCACTGTCCAAGGTGCTGCTTGGGAGGGATGCAGTCTTATATGGCAAAAAACATCACTTTAATTTTAAGAGGCTTTGTGATAAATTCCTCAAATATAGCTAAATTGGTAGCCTAATCTCAGCGGACAGGGAGTAACTGCAATAAAACTGCAAAGAGTTGAATTAAATATGAAAAAAGCATAAAAGATATTTGGGTAGAGATAAGAAACGATGACTCTGACCCATCAAACATGGATCTTAAAGATTGTGTGAGGCGTCATGGTGTTTTTACGCGGGATGAGAGGATATGTTTCCTTGTTTTAGGCTATAAGAAATCAACATACATGTTTGTTATTAGGACCAGAGTTTAACACGAGATCAGCAGGAGTGAAGCCAAATCCTGCTGAAGAAGTAAAGCCAGTGTGCATGCTGTATCCACTACAACCACCAGAGTCACGTCACTCCACACACGCGCGCACGCACACACACACACGCACACCTTCAGTCTACCTTACTTTTATTTTTGCCATGATGTGTTCCTCCTGATTATTTGAATATTTGATCCAAAACTGCAGAGAGGTGTACGTACCTTACGGGACATTTTTTTAAATTTTATTTTTATATCAAGGTAGGATTGGTAATGCTGTAATAAATTGGTTGACTAATAAATCGATTTTGTTATCAAGTTTTTTCGACCTGATGGAGTCACATCAACTGTATATATGTTGGTAACCCCGCATATTAAATACTAAAGTACTTAATAACACAACAACATCACTTTAAATATGTGCATTTACCTCAATACAGTCCAGATTTGGACGCACATGAACTCATTTCATCAGTTCCACTCTGATATGAGGGGATCGGTTGAACAGGGAGGGGAGAACGGAGCACGTCTCAATCCAATTGGCTAATGTTCTTGTCAATCCAAATAATCTCGTCTGTGATTGGCTGTTGCGCCCTAAAGCCTCGGAAGTGTCATTTTTGGACTTGAGCAAAACTTCAGAATATCCAGCGACGGTGCGGCGGCGGCTACGAGCTGATTCACAACTTTCGGGACGAAATATGGCCACCAGAAAGCTCTAAAAACAGGTATGTTTGAAGACTTTTCTCTCACATAAGACGGGAGAGTGCTAATTTTTAAGCGAACAGCTTTTTGTTTTTCGCTCGTAGTTAATGGGAGTGTTGTGTTTGTGCTGCCAAGCATGATCCGAGTCGCATTGTCTTTTTGGCCGCTAGCTAGCACCAACTCTCCTCCGGTCTTGTAGACGTTATTGAGAGAAGGTGACGAAAGACTCCATTAAAATGTGGAAACGTTTCATGACTCATAACAGTCAGTTTTTCTGAACCTCTTATATCAACTCTTCAGTATACCAGCAGCACCTTTTCAGTCTCATTTACAGCTAATACTGACAACTTGTTTATGTTTTTTTGCTAGTTCGTCTGTTATCGTCATCATCTATTGGAGTTGATATTTCACGGATGAAGATGCTGCTTTGTTAACAGCTTCTGCGCCGAATTTACGTAAATATATTGTTAATTAAGGAAAACTCTTGTTTGGATCATTGTGATGTATGAGGGTTTGCTGATTGCAGCTCCAACCTAAAAAATACCAGATTTCTTAACGGAGCTTCGGGACTAATTCTCTCCACACATGTGATAAATTATCAGATCCTCCTCGTGACACCCCAACACGAACATATGTGCAATTATGCAGCTTGAATTATGTCTTAATACATCTGAGAATGTGAACTCCTAAAGGAGATTTAGGGCAGATATAATGCTGGTGGGCGGAGGTTTAACTAAATGAAAATAACTTTAAAAAATACGGAAGTTGCTGTGAGCGAGTTCAGACATGTCTGATGTCTCCTGCTGTTGTCTCTTCTTGACAGTGGTCTGCCCTAATAATAATAACAATAACAACAATAATAATATGGCGGGTTTGCTCTTGAATGTCTTTCATACCTTTCCTGTTAGTCAGAGCATGTGTTGCATTCTTGAAGGAAGCCTCTTTAAACTCCTTGTTGACATTTGTTGAAAGATGAAACTTGTAGAATTGGGTCATGAAGCATTCAGGCGTCTTAACAACAAAACAGGGTGTAATATGTGTTATTACTACATTTTCCTGTAGGTTTGCCAGGTTGATAGCATGAGAATATTGTTGGTGTATCTCATAAACTTTGTAGGAGCAGCTGATGTGGATATTAAGAGCATTAAAACAGAATAAAACCAGAATAAACAAGCACACACAAAAGCAGTGCAAAAAAACCCAAACCTTTTTCAGGTCTGTTTGATCAGTCAGTGTTTGTTTCCTCAGTGTTGGATAGACAGTGACTGGAGTTTCTTTAAGGCGTTTTCCCCCCAGGTGGGACGAGGCTGTGTCGCATCACATATTTTGGACAGACGTGTGGAAGCAGGACATTATTCCCATGCAGGTTGACCTAAATACTCTGAAAAGCACACTGCTTATAACTCCCTGACTGCGTTTTCACATCTGAAGCGTGACAAGAAATAAAGACGAATAGTAAAGAAAAAGGTTTCTAGCCACACCTGTTTCATACAGACAAGAGATATTCTGTGTTAAAGGAAGGCTGGATTTGTTTGGCTAAGTGCCCATTATTCACTTTGAGTCTTTAGTAGGTTTTGGAAAGAGAGAGGGAGGAGAGGGCCAGCACCCTTTTTAGAGGATGAAAAAGAAAATTTATGTTGTGGGTGGCTGTTAATGGCTGGACTGAAGGCTGCTGTTGTTAAAGAACTGAGTCAGAGAGGGTGGGGGGCAGTGTCTGTGTGCAGGTTGCTTATGTCAAGCGAGTGCATGCCTGCATAATTCTGGAGCTCTACATTTGCATTCATGTGTGTATAAATGCATACTGGAGCAATTGTTTGGTGTGTTGTGTTGTTTGCGTGGGATCTCGACGAAAAGATCACATTAATTAGGTCCCATTCAAGGATTTAAATTAAACAACACATGTGTCTGTGTGACATTTAAGCATTGATGTCTAAAAACAACTAGACCTTTTGTTAAATATTTTGTTGAGTTGCTTCCCCAGAGAAATCTGTTTTATGTAAGGTAACGGTGCGCTTCATTTGGTCACCTGTTGCTATAACTTCCAGGCGAGAGTCAGAGAGTGAGGAAGGAAGTCGACTCACGAGAATAAAACTTTAAAACGTTACCTCGTCTGTGAACGTTTCTGCCTGAGTCACGTCAGATTGATTTTCATCAGCAATGGTGTTTGTTTAACAATGAAGACAACAACTCCCATCATCCCTCACTACTTGCGTCTTTTGTTTTTATTTAGGGACCCCTAGTGGCAGAAACTACATACATGCTTAATTGTTTCAGTCACTTTTCAGCCAAAAATGCGAAACAGTTGCTGTTTCCGGCTCCGCACACGTTGAGGATTTGCTGCTTTTGTTTGCCATAAATGATAGTAAATAAAACATCTTTGGATTTATGGACTGTTGACATTTGAGGATGCCACCTGGAAACTCTGATCAGCATTTTCCTTTTGATTATCTGTTGCAGCCTTAGTTTTGTCACTCAAAGAGCATTACTCTTGCATGGTCTAAGTTTGGATGACGAGGGGAAAAACTGCATAATATATATACTATACTGTATACTTGCATGCAATGATTAGTCTATTAATCAACTATTCGATCGAAAGAAAATTAGTTGGCAACAATTTATGGTAATTGATTAATCTTTTCAGTAATTTTTCAAGCAAAAAAGTGAAACATTTGCTGGTTCCAGCTTCTTAAATGTCAGGATTTGCTGCTTTTCTTTGTCATTTATGATTTAAGTCTTTGGGTTTTGGACCGTTGGACTGTTGAAGCAATCCTAGCGATTAATCTGCAGCCTTACATCAGATTCTGGATAAGACTCAAAGAAGGACATTTTTCCACTATAACATAAATCGAAGGCCATGTTTGTTGTGTTTATCTCTGTACATGCAGATCCTTCTGGTGTATAGCTCTGGTATTTACAGAGGTTTTGTTTATATAGTTTAAAAATGGAGTGCTCAGTGAAACAGATCCTCTGCTGGAGGAGATCACAACTTGTGATTATTAAAAGCTGTTACTGTATAGATGACAACTAAAGGTTATACGATGGTGGATAATATATTTCCTAGGTGATTTCATGGCACTGTGACATACAGTCAGAGCTTGGATGAACTCATTATGGATTTAATGATGTAAGATGCCTCACATGATGATACTGTGTATACTGTATGTGGCAGAAGCATGAGGCCCGTAAGTCACTTCCTCTTTAGATGCAGTTAAGGAAGCGTGGCCGACCACAGCAGGAGGCCAGGTTGTGTCACCACTTTCAGCTCTGAGGAGGACGTACTGTAGTTCAGCAAAAAGATCGATTTCATAAGAGACAATGCGATACAGCAGCGGAGTGAGGTTACAAAGTCCAACACATTGACTGGTGGACTTTCATGAAAAAGGAGGAACTGTCAAAAGAAAGTTACTTTAAAGCCTTCCTCCTTGAGCTGAGGAAAATTGCGATGGTCTTCTTGACCAGAGTTTTCAAAAAAACGGTGCCGGTATATTTGTCCTGGAAGATTTCAATATCCCGGACAAACAGGGGAAATCCCAGTCAAATATCATCTGTGTTTAAAAACTATTCACAGAGACTGCTGATGCCGGCCAACACCAAATCAAAGCATCGATATTTGATCAACTATCTTTTTTACTGTTCAAATTGTGCTTGTACACAAAAAGCAAAGCAAATTTTCATCTTGCATTACTTGTGTGTGTTAAGTTCTGCCTCTGACTGAACTCATTACTCAACAAGAGGCTCCAGGTATTTCCGTCTCCTCTCTGTAGATTCCACTGAGCACATCCACCGAGCTGCAACACAGCAGTCAGAGCTGATCGTGGCTGTTCTAGACAAGTTCTGGACAAGAGTCCGCCAGGTGCACCGCGGCACGTTTCGGAAGCGTCCTCGAAGCGGCTCTCCGGTCCGGTCTGCTCCGCGGAGAACATGTGCCTAGTTTATTTTTGACAGAAGCCTCGTCAAGCTGCATATTTTCAAAATAAAACAACCTGTGCCGACTCTGGATTGTGTTTCACTTCGAAAAACAGACAAAAAAAAGAAACCATTTAACTACGTAGCCTGATCAAACATGGTAGAAGCACAAAAATCAAGGAAAAATGACGAAATAAACCATCTGAGCAAGTCAGAAAAATCAGGCAGACACGACACTCTGCTTCTGAAACCCTCCTGGTGGAGTATGAAGCCGTGTGGAGGACGGAACAAAACTGCGTCACACAGGTAAAGTTATAGAGATGTACCCGGGGGAATCAAGGGGTTACCCTCCAGGTCAGCAGTCAGCAAGGACGAAGATAAAGCCACTTTATAATCCCAAAAGTTTAAAAGAAGTAAACTCTGAACTCACATCAGAATCTGGTTGTTATTCCTCCAGAAGCCCCAGTTCGGCCCCAGCTCTCTCCTCCAGAGCTCTCTGGGTTTCAGCAGCTGAGCAGCGGATCTGTCCCTCCGCTCGGCTCGGTCCTCCCCACACAACACCCCGCAAAACTTCATATTGACTTTGTATATAATCGAGCCACGTGAAAAGGTTGCTTCATGTTTGGTGTGAACACAAGGGAATTACTTTCACAGGACATTATGACCAGAGAGATTTAAATACAGCATGTCGGACTTTTCTGGTAAAAACAAAACAAAAACAGTATTATGAAAACAGATTAATAGATTAACAGCTTTATTGATAATGAAACTAATCTGTTGGAGTTTTAATCTCCTTGATTCTCTCACCAAAGCTAGACTCCTCTGACAGGAAGACATTGAGTTTGGTGTAGAAGGAAATTCACCTCGTCTTCGGTTTCATTGTGTCTGCAGCGTGAGCCGAGATTTCCGTGGTTTTAGAGTTCCATTTAATATCAGTTTCAGGTGAATGTTTCTGGTTATGATGGTGCTATCAACTTTATATAAGCAGTATAATTTTATGTTTGTGCTCTGATTTAATGAAGTGAAAAGAAATCAGGCTGTTTGAGTCTTATCAGTTGACTAAAGTCTGACTTTATCACTTTGATGAATTCTGTTGTATCTACTGCTGGAAGAGTCTTTCTGTGAGTCGTGTCGCTGTGGGTGTTCGGCTGCAAACGCTGTTAAACTTTCAGAAGTGTTTTTTAAAACTGGATGAACTCTACATGTCGATGTTCCTTTGTTCTGTGCTATCAGCTTTCCCATACACCGAAAGGCTTCTGACATTATTTTAGCGATCTTTGATAATAGATGCTTAAGGTCACAGGAACTAGCTTCATAAACTGACTTTACCTGCCAAGAACAACCAGGTTTCACATTTTAGGGTCCGTATTTTTTTTCTGAAAGTAAGGTTTATCAGAGTTGGCCCACACTGAGCGTTCCTTATTCAAACTGTATTTAAAGGTCAGACTAATCTCAAGCTGCTGTGTATGAATCCCAATCAATCATAAAGTAGGTTGGTTGGTTTCTGGCTGGTGGTAGGAAGTGGTTTTCTTGTTGCTACACATCCTCTGCCATTCAAAATGCTCTGCATGTAGGTTTTGTAGTGGAGGGTGCAGGTTATTAGGCTTTTGACTCCATGCACAGTTTCATTATCCTCACAGTGCAGAGATTTATCGGTGCTGAGAGATTCAAAGAAGTATCGGTGGAATTCAGCTCAGATAGTAGCAAATGGTTTCGCAGCCTCTAAATCGCCTTTAAATATTTATTACTTTGAGTTTGAAGTACAGTAATCAGATTTATTTATTTAGTTATTTATTACTGTGACTTAGATGTTCAGTTCAACAGTTATCCAGTTTCTAATAAAGTCAAACATTGTTCATTTCAGATACATTTTTTTGAAGCTGTGGGGGGTGATATCGGCCGATTAATTGGCTATCGGCTTTGTCGTGCTAGAAACTATCGGTATTATATCATCCTTTGAAAATTCACTATCGGTCGATCTCAAATTATTTCCATTGTAGACATTGAAGTGCAGCCTTACGGATGTGTGTTGTTGATTCGTTCAGCAAATGTTCAATTCATCATAAAATGACACCTTCTGTCCACAATATTATTCGGTTCAGTTTGATTGATTTAGATATTTCCAATGAGTATCTTCACAAATGTTAACTATATCATAAATAACAAGCAGCAAATCCTGACATTTAAGAAGCTCGAACCCGCAAATGTTTCACATTTTTGCTTGAAAAATGACCGAAACTATTAATCGATTATCAAAATATTTGGCAACTAATTTTCTTTCAATAGACTAATTGATGAATTGACTAATCGTCGCACCCCAGTACAACAGAGGTGAATAAAATTTGGTGTTGCTCGCAGCAGCGAAAAGTAGTTGCTATGTGAACTGTTTACATTGATATGTGAGAATATAAACAAAGTGAATTCTTAAAAACGAGAGAATACCAGAAAGAATTTTCTGACTGTGTTTGTGTTTAAAAAATATAAGTAATCAATGATAATTGAACCAGTAAAGTAAAGCTAAATAAAGAAACAGCAGTGAAAATCAACCAGGACATGAGTCGTTTTCCACTCTGTGATTCCTCGAAGTCTATGTTTGTGTCTTGGTTGTAAATATTTGTCTCTGGTGTGCGTCAGGAGGCGGGAGGATGTCTGTGGAGGTGGACTTGTTGCTGCAGGAGGCGAAGGAAAGCATCGAGGCGGCCCAGAACTACCGCAGCGAACTCCAGCAGCGCCTGCATGGCCTCAACCAGGCCCGCAAACAGGTACCAGCGTCAGTTCACGCCTCATATACAGATTCAAAAGAGACTACACCGGCTGGATAGCGCCACCATTTGACTGTTTATGAAGCACTTTTAGCTCTTAACTTCTTTCTGGTCGTAACTTGGTTCATGCAAATAAACTCCCACTGGCCAGGGTGATATGAAGTGTGTTAGCCCCTGACCCAGAGGAGTCTCTCTCTACTATCTCTTCCTTCCTCCCGCTATCTAGACCCCCCCCCCCCAGCTGCTCACAGTAAACAATGCTGCTATTTCCTGTCGCTATGGACGGACAGCGAGATGAAGGAAGAGAAAGAACAGAGACGGACCAGACCTAAAACAAGAGAATCAGACTCATTTTTCATTTAGACAAAAGTAAATCATTCACTAGTTTTTGTTGTGAATGCATGAATAGATTCTCTTCACGCCGGTCATCATCATTTCACATTGGATACCCGAGTTTGTTCAATACTTTGTTTTGAGGAGTCTAAACATGAAATAAAGCCAAACTTCAAGCTAACTCAGATGTTAAACGTATACGATAAAGAATTGTGTCTAAATATTTATGTCCTGTCAATGGATGCCAACTTTAAGTATTTCAGTTTTCTGAACTCAGTCATACTTAAATAAAATTCTTCTCAGAAGGGGTTCCATTAAATTCAGAAATTAGATAACAATCTGTATGCCAACTTTGAAGCCACACCCATCTTAGCTTAGCTTAGCATAAAGACTGGAAACGGGGGGAAACGCTCGCCAAAGCTAGCCAAACTCTGTCTTAAGGTGATAAAATCAACCTACCAGCACCTCAACATCAATGTCTCTTTCCAGAAATCATGACCCGGTTACTCAAGATAATCCACAGACCTTGTTGAGAGCAGTTTCATGGAGGAACTATTTTTGGGTTGAACCTTCCCTTTAAGTCCTCAGTGGTCCGGTCCGACTTCAACATTTATACATAATAATTATTGACTCGCTTTTTCCAATCCACAACCACTGACACTGGAATTCTGAGGAATTCATTCTTTAAATTACTTCAAAAGTCTCACACACACACACATTTCTTTTTTTAATGTTTGTGTGTCTGAGACTCCCTCTGCTCGGTCCCAGCTGCTGCGTCGTACATTATCTTGGGCTTTCTTTCCCACAGTAAGGATGGCTCACCACCAGATTAACGGAATGCAGGAAACATTACACCACACGCACGCACGCAGAACGAGAATAAGAAAGGAGACACCAGAATGTGTGTGTGTGTGTGTGTGTGTTTGGAAACTCAGACAATAGTATCACCGCAGCATCTTGTCCTTGTGAGAGGAGTCGTCCAACATCAGCTCCTCCTGTGTTTTGTGTGACTGATTGTTTCATGATGTCAGGTCATATTTTTAGTTTGGGTATTATTTTACGAACCCCAAAATATTGATCATCGCTCGTCTGTGTCGTGCTGATAGTCGTCAGGAAGTGATGTGGTTGCCGCCAGTGGAAAACTTCCTGTGTCTGGTCGAACACACACACACACACACACAGACACAGTTCAGTGTGTATTCTGGCAAAAAAACAGTGTGTGTTTCCATTCTCATAGTCATACTGTCCCTGCCTTATTGGCGCAGCTGTCAGCTTTCCATATCTCTCTCCCTGTATAGTCACTGTGTGTGTGTGTGTGTGTGTGTGTGTGTGTGTGTGTGTGTGTGCGTGTGTGTAAAAGTCTGTTCTGCAAAGAGGAACTGAAACATAATCTTGATCGCTGATGACAAACCAGCAAGCTTCCTGACAAGCTACTTGTCATTGAGGGTAGTTTGTGTTTGCACTGTGTTGTAGTCGTAGTAGTACCTGATATATCCTATTCCTCTGCATCATAGAGCTCCATTGTTGTCCAGAAAATAGTCCCCAACAAATGTACTCCTGTTTGATTGATAAAAACTAGAGTGAGCAGCTGTTTTAGGAAAAATGACACTATACTGTATATTTGTGAGGTGTTTATAAAGATGTATACCTTCAGTTGGAACCAGTTGTCTTGGAGCCACAGACGGGACTATCACCTGATATATAACTGCTTCAAGCTGCCGTCGCTCACTGAAATTCAGTTTGTCATGTTAGCTACAAACAAACCTGTAAAATTCGAGGACATGTCACACACACATTTTCATCGTTAAAAGTTCTTTTGTCTTCTGTGTTCTTCTTTGCATCTTTAATCATTTGTGAACAGGAAATCTGTCTGCACCAACTTGAATGTAATCTCCCCAGTAGTTATTCAAATTTCTCACCACAGTGCTGAACTAGCGACTGGTATCGCCTCCCTTTTACCTTCGTCCTCTTTTCTGTGTTCTCTAGGTCCGGGGCAGCTCGGGTCAGGCCCGTGAGACCCTCCAGCGGCACTTCACCGAGCTTCAGGCGGCAGCGACTCGCCTGCTGACGGAGCGACTGGCCACTCTGCTGGCTGAGGTGGACACCATCGAGGCAGACAGCGTCAAACCGCTGGATGACTGCCAGAGCCTTATTGAGCATGGGGTGGGCCAGGCTGACGAGCTGCTGAGAGAGGGTGGGCACCTGAAATACAACATTTACATCTCTGCTGTCTGCAAAATGTTCCTTTCTTTGAGGAAGGAGCAAAGTAATGCCCGTTTTCTGGACTGTTGTTAGAGAAAAACGAGACATTTGTAGACATCCCCTTCACAATTTGTTTTAGCAAAACAATCAAGCAATTAATTGAAAAAAGAATCATAATAATCACCAAAGAAATCCTACCTCAATTCCAGTCAGATAAGGAAGTCCTACATGTGTTAAGTCTGGCTTCTGTCTGTCTGCCCAGGAGAAGCAGCTCTGCGTTGTGGTCTTGGGGAGAAGGAGGACAAACTGGGCAGTTTCACCAAGAAGGCCATGCACATCCAACTGGACAGGTGGGACAGATATCCATCATAACTATCCTGCACAGTAAATCTGGTACTTTGTGGTGTTTTTATAATCTTTTCTGTGTGTTTTCCAGCCTACCAGAGGTGCCAGCGTTGGTGGACGTGCCGAGTGTTTCAGCCCAGCTGGACGACTCCCTGCTGGGTCTGCTGAGGGACCGGGTGTCCCGCCACGGCTCCGTCTCCTCCCACCCGCCCGTCCAGATAGAAGAGCTGCAGGAGAGACCGGGCAGCATCCTGGTCCGCTGGTGTAAGGTCAGCATGGGGGAGTGGAAAAAAACTAAACGTACTCACAACACACAAAGTGAACATGTGGATGTAAAACACTTTGTCTGCATCAGGTGGATGAGGACTTTGCAGCAGCAGATTATCGGCTGCAGTACCGGCGGTCCGGCAGCGGGGGGAGCCAGTATGAGGACGCCTACATCGGTCGGGACTGCGAGTTCCTGGTTCTTCACCTGGACCCCCACACTGACTATCTGGTCAGGGTCTGCGCCCGCGGGGAGGGTCGCACCGAGTGGAGCCCCTGGAGCATCCCACAGACAGGATACACCACTCTGGCGGCGCATGGTAGGTGAAGACTCGCTCTATACACGTCGAGACGGCCTGGCTCGACTCGGTTTGACTCGGCAGGGATTTGCATTTCCATTACAACAGGACTACCTGATGACGCGTTGTCTTAAGTGTATAACATTCAAAAGGCTGTGACATAAAAGAGCAGCTGTTTAGTCTTCATCATGCAGCACGGCAGCTGAAATAAGTTGTTCACCTGTTGGAGGAGATCTAAAGAGCCCGTTGTCTGCAGCTCCTCCTCTAACATCTCACTGTGCTGTTTCTACTTGTACTGTTCCCTCTGCAGTATTAAAGAATAGCCGCTAACAAAGTCAACAAATAACTTCTTCACAATAAACGTCCCCTGCTATTTTGTCATCTCTGGGCATTTATTATGGAGCAACAAAATCAGGAAATGTTGGAAACACTCCGACATGATGAAACAGTAAAATAAGGCAGATATCTGAAAGTACAAACAGGGTCAAACAATTAAAACAATATAAATCCCTAAAACTGAATTGTGTGTGTGTGTGTGTGTGTTGTCTCCTCATCCAGAGTGGCGTCCGAGCACTGAGGGCTACATCCTGAGCAGCAGGAGAAACATCGCTCTGCGCAACGACTCCTCCCAGTCGCGCTGCCCCGTCCTCTACTCCAACGCACCCACATACTTCTGTGGCCAGACACTGACCTTCAAGTACACACACACACACACACACACACACTTACAGCTTTCTGTATGCTTTCTGACTGGTATATTAAATTAATGTTAAATAAATTTTAAGGCTTTAGATTATAGATTAAATTGAACTTTTTGACCTGGAATCTTTATGTTAAGGATTTGGAAATTTACAGTAATCTAACAAGTGTTTTTTGTCTTATATCCTATGTGTGTGTGTGTGTGTGTGTGTGTGTGTAGGATCTCTGCAGCGGGTCAGATGGATCGGAGGGACAGTTTGGGCGTGTGTGTGGACAGCCAGAGGGGGGTGGAGTCACTTCAGAGAGACCAGGCCGTCTGCATTTCCACCAACGGTACGACAACACACACAGTCGCACAGTCAGTGTCATCATTAAAATAAAATAGGTCTGCAGCATGTGAGGAAAATCTGCAATGTGCGGTAATATTGCTCAATATTGAGATGACGATATGACTTGCGATAAATAAATTAAAGTGTGCATATTAGCTACAGTTACTATGTCATTGACAGGCCTCTGCCAGCTGAATAAAGAAATGAAATAAATTATTTGCGCCTGCTTTTATTGAGCAAATTGCACATGAACACTGTGCTAGCTAACTGCCACTGACTTGTCACCAATCAAGGGCAGCTGACGGCTAGCTGGGCTTCTTCTAAAGGGACAGGTCCTTTCAAAAGAGTTTAGAGCTTCTTCGCAGCAACATCTTCACATATGTGAAGCATTGTAGTTCACCAGAAGCTCTTGGATTTTGCTGATATTGAGCTTTAGGTGATTGTTGTTGCACCATGTGACCAAGCTCTCTGTCAGTCACTACATATATTATATGAGTCTGGACAGACATGGAGGGAAACTGCAACTTGATTTGTGCGTGGAGGTGGTAATTCTAGTTTCTTCACTACATTTCAGATGTTTGACTTTTTATTTGCCTAAATTCTAAAAAGCGACTTTACAGATTTCGCATGAATTGAATGATCTGAGTATTTCAAACGCTGCCGGTGTTGAAAATGTCTGTGAAACGAGGCGATGTAACATTCATGTGTGTCGATGTTCAGGTGCTGTGTTTGTCAACGGCAAAGAGATGACCAACCAGCTGCCCGCCATCACCTTGGGCTCCGCCGTCACCTTCGACATGGAGGTGGTGAACCTGTTCCCCATCAGCAACAACAACAACCTGAGCGAGGGCGGCAGCTTCAAGCTGAGGGTGACCATCGGCTCGGGGAACCGGGAGGTGGTGTTCGATTGGCTGGTAGACCAGGCGGTGGACTGCCTCTTCTTTGGCTGCTCATTCGTCCACTCCGGCTGGAAGGTGCTCGTGTTTTAAGACGGATCCTTTAATCTGCTGGAGCTCAGGAGGGTCGTCACACCGAGTCACTCAAATCACTCATTTCTCACCAGAATTTCTTCAAAATATTCGTTTCTGTATTCTGTTTACAGCTTGCGTTAATGTGAACACGCTGACTGATGGTTTCAGACTCTATAAAACCCCGTCAGTGTGGACCTGCTGCTCCACTCAACATGTGAACCAACAGCCTCACAGGAACTGATCCAGCTCCTCTTCAGGCTTCACGTCGGAGGATCGATATTTGTGTTCATCAAAGCTTCTTTTAGTTTCTCTGTTTACAGCTTCTTCTTTTTTTAATTTGGCGTCTCCCTCGTTGTGAGGAAGAGACTTTTAGTGGGCTGATGATTCATGCGTCGTCTTTAATTTAGTTTGAATTTGGTAACAGACTAATAATCGATGAGTTTTTGCCTTTTGTTCTGGGAGCAGCAGAAAAGCAAAGACGGACACAATCTGCAGCTGCTGCTCTTTTTTTTATCTTAACAGAAACCTGCCACTGTGAAAGTCACTCCTCATCTTGTATTTTTCTTTGCCACCGAAACTTGTTTAACACAAGCCGGCCTGAGTGTTATCTGTGTGTCCGAGTTGGAGCCAGAAAGATGTTCTGAGGCCGTTTTACACAACATCACCAAAAGCAACAGAAATGTTGAAAATGGCACAAAGATGCCTGAAGGAACAGTTCACCGGCTGATGCTTTTAGCTGAGCGGCTGCAGTGAAGATTTCAGATTAATGAAGGGTGTAAATAACGTCCAGTTGTTTATCTACGTTTAAAACAAGTCCTCAGCTTCTTCAGTTGTTCTGGAGAATGCTGCAACTCTAGTCCTTTATACCCAGAGATTGCCCAATATCGCTGCAACGAAGACCCTTCTCTACTCCGTCATAACGCCGCCGCACTGTGATTTTTAGATAGAAAGCCGGCTTTCCACAATTAAAAGAGGTGTGACGAGCAGCACTTTGTAAACAATGGAATAACTTGACAATAACAACAATTTACCATCCCCGTCATGTGGCGGATGATCTCGTCCGTAAGTAGCCCCCGAACCTCGCGTTGTGTCCACAATTTGCAAACATTTTCGGTTGTTTTTCTTCTTCTTTGAGTTAGCTGCTAACTGCTGCTAGCTGCTTTTAAATCTCCCGGTTGAGGGTCGCACATAAACCACGTCGACAAAACGTCACAGTCCTGTCTTGTCGTTCTGCCTCGCCGGCTCACTCCGTTTATACAGACGTCGATTTGGCGCCGTCACTACCTCCGCTGCCGTCTCAGAGGTGGAAAAACTTTGACCCCCCCATTACGCCTCCGTGACGTTTATACAGACGGCGAGGTGCAACAGGCTGCATTGAACGGGCTGTATAAAAGAGGCTTCTGAAACTTCACCCGACTTTCCGTCATCGTGGTGAACAGATGATGACTGAATTTTCATTTTTTGGGTGAACTGTTCCTTTAAAAGATTAAACTCCATCTCATCAAATACAAGAAGAAACGTTTCTCTTGTTTTGTCACATTTTTCCCAGTAATGTTATGTTTTCAGTTTCATGAGGCTCTGTGACTCACCTGATCAGAAACTGTTGGAAATGTTTGGAGAGAAAAAAAGTGAAGTTAGAGAGAAATGAAAAACCTTCTCTCTTTTTTTTTTTTTTTTAAATCAAACTCATGAGATCACTGGAGCTTTTTTTCTCCATGAAGAAGAAAAAAAGTGTTCAATAGTTGAAAATATCTGAGCTCTTCCTTCAGCTTTAGGCTCCTGAAGTCGTCAGATCTGGTAACTCAAAGCTGTCAAACTGTCGCCTTTAAAATAATCGAGCTGTTACTTTGAATTATTTTAGCGTTTTGCATCGACAATCCTGACAGGATTTACAAACCCTGTTGTTTTAGGATGACAGCCTTCGCGTGTGAGTGCTGGTTTATTGATAAATCTGTGATCAGCTAATCAGTCCAGTTTACACAGGGTGGGATTAGTGTGAGTTAACCTCTTCTTCTGTGGTGGTGTTGATACAAAATAGTGTTTGACCTGAAAATAGCAGAAAAACGAGGCGGAATCTTTCCTCGTTCTTAAACTGTGGATATTTTAACTGTTACAAACCAAGTGAGAAGTTCTGTTTAGTATCCGGCTATGGAGCAAAGAGCATTTCAAAAGGTTGGAATCAAGAATGCAACTGATGATTATTTTCATTATTTTTGAATCTACCAGTTCAACCTCACTGCACCCAGCCGGCGGTCGCCAACAAATACTTCCAGCACAAAAACCTCAAACTGATGTTGTTACGTTCCTGTTTTTGTACAAGTACAGTAAAGTTGGTACATGTATTGCTTTTACTTTGGACAGAGCCAGGCTAGCTGTTTCCCCCCGCTTCCAGTCTTTATGCTAAGCTAACGGCCTCCAGGCCTTCAGCCTCCAGGTCTTCTCATCTCATTCTCAGTAAGAAAATTAAAGAGGGTATTTCCCAAAATGTTGAACTGTTCCTTTAACAAAACATTTTTTTTATTTTAATGTTTGAAAAAAAACAAAGTTTTAACGACACACTGTCAGAATAAGAGCAACACTCAACTTTGGTGCATCCTGTTCCGTCGTGGTTTTCAGCCATATTTATGTTACTTTCATGAATGTATTTGTCTGCGGTCCGTTTTATTCTTTATTCTTTGATCTGTCTGAATCCACCCCTGCCAGGGTAAATGTCTCATTTCAGCTCTTCTGTTTTAAAAAAAATAAATCCCTTGGACACATCATGGACTCTTGATAACATAGGAAGATGTCAGCGGACACAGTCGCTGACGTTTGTTAAACTTTTTTGGGCCGAGCTCCATTTCGTCCAACACTTTTTCTTCAGCTCTTAAAACCCACGTTCTTCGGAGATGTCTCACTGTTTTTTCCGCTGATCTGAGGTCAGTGTTTTGTCTTTGTGGAGGACAGTGGAACTCTGGATGGTTCCAGTTGATGGTACAGATTTCCCGAAACCAGTGAACACACCGCCTGAGTGCATCCTCTTCCTGCCTGAAGGAGGGAAAACTGAACCACACTGAAGCAAACTGTGTTGACAGTCGAAACAGTGACAACTGCTGGTCAAACGTGTGTATTGCATTTGTTCTCACTGCTGTCATCCTTCATATTTTGTTCAATAAAGTTAAAGATGTCAACTGATCATCTTTCTACTCAGTTCTTGTTCGCAGTGGTCACGTGATTATTATTATATTTTTTTCCCCAAAGGTCCTTGAAATTCTTGAAAGAATTTGAGTAAAAAAAACCAACAAGGACTTGAAAAAAGTTTGAAAATAGATGTTGAAAGTGCTTAAATTTATATTTTTTGTGCAATATTTTTTTAAGCTTAAGGTTAGTAAATATTCTACGTTTCGCTTTCTGAATTTGAACGTGGTTAGGTCCTTGAATTTGAAGGAATTGAGCCTGAAAAAGACCTTGAGAGGTCCTTGAATGTGATGTGTGAGTGTCAGTGTGGCAACCCAGTTTGTGGTGTCTATATACAGATTTTTATAAATCTATAGAAATAATAATACATTAGTTTAATTTATAATAAATCTAAATTATATACATTTCAAATAATATCAAGTTAAAATCTTTATGAAACTTATTTTCCTACAAAGGAGTTAGAAGCTCTGAGGTCACAGGTGACATAATTTGTTTAGCTAACTGTATTTTGAAAACCTGAAGAGGTAGTATATGTTGTCATGTCTGCACTAATGTTAGTCTTTCCCCAATATTTTGAATGATGGAAAAATGTTTGTATTCATAATGTTGTGGCAAAACTGTGGTTATGCCAATAAGGTTTTTGAATTTGATAACTTCCTTAAAAGGTCCAGTGTGCAGGATTTAGGGGCAGAAATGGGATATAATATTCATAATAATTATGTTTTCATTAGTGTATGATCACCTGAAACTAAGAATCATTATATTGTACATCTACAGAGGGAGCAGGTCATATCACACCTTGTTCATGGAGTGATGTGATTTAATGTGATATGTCCGCTTTTAGTATCATAAAAAACAAAATATTAGTAAAAAGAAATGGACCTCAAGGTCTGTAATGGTACAAAACTGTTCTTTTATTAGAAAACCATTTGACTCAACTTAAAAAGTTTACATGGTCAAGCTGGTTTTACATGAACTGTTGAAGAAAAGTCTTGTTGTCTTGACATGGCTCCTCCCGTCTTGTGCAAAACACTGCTGGTCTCGAGTGAATGTAAAGAAAACCAAACCAAAAAACAAAAACCTACAGCGGGCAAAACACAAAGTCTTCTGCACGTCACTCAGCTGTCGTGTGATGCAGCATGTGCACATTTCTGTCTCACTGAACCTGGAGATCTCCATCAGGTCAGATGGTGCGAGTTCACAGATGCAGCCTGAGTCCGCTTTGCAGAAATCTTTTCAAACAAAAGGAGACGAGAAACAAGAGCGGAGAAATCTGCAGCAAAGTCATCCCCTTTGGTCGGTTAACTAAGAACCTACGAAACATCCAGCGTGGCGTTCAGGTTTCCAAACAATTGTATTCCAAAGCTAATTTATTACACTTTATTTCACATAGTCTTATGTACATAACAGGTGCAGCAACAGGAAAAATAAACCAAAACCAGCTCAAAAATCAATTAACGGATTTACCTGTGTGCCGTTTCAGGCTCTGCAACGCTTCATTAGTTTGTCAATGAATCACTTAAATTAAGGAAAAATGCACATCAACACTTTGTGTGAGACACAACCCAAAACTTCATCATGATGTGAAACAAAAGCAGCAATTTCATGTGAAAGAAACTGGAACCAGCACCTGGAGGAATATCATCAGTTAACGGTTTGGAATAATTGATTCAGGCTGCGTGAGGACTGAATCGATCGACTTCAGCCTTGCAGAGATGAAAAAATAAAATGGAACTAAACAACTGGCGAAGACACAAAGGACACAACTCTGCCATCCTGCACTGTTGACCCGTCCAAAAAAACAATTGTCCTTGAATTGGGACAGTTTACTGTCAGTGTTGTCCTGCAGGAAAACAAGTGTTGGTGTTTTTGAGTGCTGGCAGTAGAGGGCGCTGTTAGACAGGAGCCGAGAGCCTCTCCGTGTGTGTGTGTGTGTGTGTGTGTGTGTGTGTGTGTGTGTGTGTGTGTGTGTGTGTGTGTGTGTGTGTGTGT
>JBBPCS010000672.1:12316347-12370151 GCA_037974645.1 Hollardia meadi
GTTTGGTTTTAATTAGTTATTTGATGCTATAAAAAGGGGTTGAAACATCATGATTGACAGCTGAGCCCTGCTCGTGATTGGGCGGATGGGTGGGAACTCGATACAGTGGCTCCACCCCCCGATCACTACTGCGTAGACTCTGGCTCCAAATGATGTCACCAGCGCAAGATGGCAGCGCTCGTATCCGGGATATTTTGGCTTCGTTCTTGTACAGTGGGGGGAAGGGGAGGTGCGTCGGCCATCTTTATTTATATCAATGGTGCAGAGCCAAACTGTTGCACTGGCTGACACGTTCCTTCATCATCATGAACACTGTAGTTTATTTTGACTCCATCCCACCTACACCATCCTGCTGCCACCAATACTGACTAGATCACCAAATGTAAATTAATCCGCTGCTGAAAATAGTCCCCAACAAATGCACCATTTCCTCCTGTTTGTTTGATAAAAACTACCGTGAGCAGCTGTTTGAGGAAAAATAAAACTGCATGTTTGTGATTTACACATTCAGTCGGATCCAATGGGCTTGGAGCTTAGCGCCACAGACAGGAAGTTATGAACAAATTGCTGGTTTTGGTCTTTTAAAGTGATTTACTGACAATACGAAAACTATAGAACATCACCAACTTTATCCTTTCTACAAAAATCAGTCCCTACAAATACAAACTGAAGGCTGATCTTGTTTTGTGCTCGCTCCATCGTTTACTTGTTAATAAACATCTTCTATCATGGACCTCTGAGAGAAACCCTGTTACATCTGCAGTATCTGTCGTGATGCAGAATAACAATGATGCTTCGCTTCAACTTCTCCACCTCCTTCCTTATGAAAAGACTCCTCTGAAACATGTTCTGGATGTAAATGTGTGAAAAAAACCCCCTCTTGTTTCTGATGTCCCTGCAGTGACCCGTGTGTGTTGTGACACCTGTTGGTCGGCCTCTGTGTTCCAAACCACTCGTCCTGGATCTTTGTGTCTCACCGTCAGTCCAAACCGGAGACCTCCTGCTCGGTTTCAGCTCCTCCGCTCCCGTTCTCCACGCAGCCGTTGCTAGTCTCCTCACTACAGGGTTTATACTCAGACGGATCAGGATCTGGATCTGGATCCGGCTCCGGCTCCGGCTGGGACTCCACGGCCGTCTCCCAGTCCTCTTCCTCCTCTTCCTCCTCCTCCTCCTCCCTGGCTTTGTCTCTCTGACAGGCCTGGCTCTGGATGAGGCGGAGTCGGGCCATGGCGCGGTCGATGGTCAGCGTGCTGACCAGGTTGAAGTCGTGCATGCTGATCAGGTGTAGCAGGAAGTTGCGACAGAGGTCGTGTTTGACGATGTGGGCGCCGTTGTGCTCGGCGAACAGCAGGCAGGCCTCATTCATCTGGTTGTCCGCTATGAAGCTGGAAGGAGGAAGCAACAAAATGATCCGACCTTAGTTCAAACGGAACATTTAATATGTTAACATGCACTGAAGAGACTGTGTTTAACAAGTTATTTTCAAACTTTAAACTAAATAGGATCTGTTAAGTGTTGAATTGATTGAAATCGTACTGAAGCCCACCCCTGCTTCATACACACCCGTGCTTCATGACGTGGAGGTTCCACAGCTTCATGATCTCCTTCTCCCCCTCGTTGACGTCGGTGAAATCCTCGATTTGCTGCAGCGAGAGCACAGTAGTCAGACAGGATGTGTTTCATTACAGTGAAGAAGAGTTTCTGTACAGAATTAACTAAAGCGAGGCGACTAAACCCTCATCAACTGGATAAAAAACATCATCAGCTGGTGTTTTTAAAAGTACTGTTGTTCCCAATCAAAGCCTAATCTGAGAGGACCCTGCTGACATCACTGTGACCTCATCAGGGTTATTTTCTCTTCACACAGCCTTGACAAACTCCAGACATCTACACCACAACATATTAACACAGAGAGTATGCCAAGTGAACTAAACTTCATGTGTTTGTGGACTGGAGTGCCCCTTTATTTGTTCTTCCAGCTGTGAACTAACCTTGGCGGTCTTCTCTTTGAGCCAGTCCGGGTCCCTCTCGTCCTCGCTGTCCACCTCCATCTCCTGAGGCCGGAGCGGCACGCAGCTGTCGCTGTGGAAGTACAGGCGGTTGTGTCCGCTGATGTACGTCCTCTGCTGCTCCCGATCGCCGTCCTCCGACTCCAGAAACTCAGACAGACTCGCCTTCGTCCTCTTAGGTCTGGACAGAAAAAAGAGAGGGCAGAGGGATAAAAAACATTTATGTTTGAAGATATTTAACTCATATTGGACAAACCCTGATTGGTACAATATCCTCCACCATTGACAGGAAATAAGGACGTAGAACACTTTAACAATAAAAGTGTAAATATTTCAGAAAACCAGCAGCACCTGCAGGTGAGAATGTGGGTGACGGCGGTCCTCTTGACCGGGCCGTTCCTGCTGAAGGCGAATCCCGGCTGGCTGTGGATGTCCTGCGGGTTTCCTGCATACGAACCATCATAACTGTCGTTGATGGAGACCTCGATCTTTGCTCCTTTAGGATGGGGCTGCCAAGGATCAGGAGAGGCATAAAATAAATAACACCAAACCGACAGAGACAACATCTTAAAGATACAGACAGAGGAATCCAGATTTCTTAAAGAGCTTTTAGCTATTTTTAATCCTGTAGTTTGACTTTAATCTATCAGGATGTTTTTTAAGTTTCCAGCCTCTCTCTCAGTGTGTCTGTCTCACCACGTAGTTGAAGATGAAGCGGGAGTGAGACAGTTTGAGGTGTTTGAGCAGACTGTAGAGCTTCCTGCAGTTCAGCGTACACCAGGGACAGTGGAGGTCGTCTCTGGCCTCCGTCTGCTGCCGCGTGTTGTTGTTGTACTGGAACTGAACAGGAGGACAGAGGCAGTGAGCGTGAGAGAGCCTTCATCTACCTTCATCCATCTAACCCTTTGAACCTCAGTTTTCATATCTCATGACGTCATCAGCCTAAAAAAAATCCTTCAACAAAATCCTGAATTTGATAAAGGTGATTAATAAGATTGAATAATTCAGCCTTTTTTCCCCATTAAATCAGCTTTCTTTAGTTCTTTTCTTTAGGAAAAGTGTATTTGGTATGAAAGTGATGACGTTAAAGGGAGCGCCAAACAAATACATTTACATAATACTATTTTTTAACTGTTAACGACTTAAATAATTTACTATAAACATGTTCAAAACATCAAATTATATTTTTTGCCTTTGTGGTTATATAAATGTCATTAATGGTAATATCCGTTTTGACCGCAGTGAAAATGCTGTTTTTGAAAGACTAAACCCCAATAAATATATGAAACTGATTATTTTGTTAGATAAAACACATGTCGTGAATCTTTTTATATTACATTTTGACTTTTGGACTTTACAACGCTCTGTAGTTAAAGGGAATGTCTTGCAAACAGCCAACACTAACCTCATCTTTATCTGCAACTGTGCAGAAATGCCAGGTGTAGCATATGTACAAACTACAAACCAGTTTGTTTGGAGCAAAAACAGACCTTTCAGAATTCTTATTAACTTGATTCAGGCAGAACTCTGTCACATTACACTATAGCCTAAAGTAAAACCAACACAAAGTCAATAAGAGGGTGGTGGTTAAGCGGCTACATCTTTAGAATCTTGACGATAAAACTGTGTTAGGATGCGGACTTTTGTGGCTGCAGGTGTGTCGTGCAGATACAGGTGAGACTGACCTGGTAGAAGATGCGGAGTTTCTGCCGCGGCTCAGCGGCGATTTGTTCTCTTCTGGTTTGCACGTCAGCATTTATGGATTCTTTAACAGCTGCAGCACAGAGGACAAAAACACGATAACTCGCTTTCAATACTTCAGGTTGTTTACGTTAAAATGTTTGTGTTGCTGTTTCTTGCTCACCCAGTGTGTGTGTGGCTCTCAGGGTGCTGGGTCTGGGGTCCTGGTTGGTCTCACAGTTGCGGGTGGCCAGAGGTTTAGCCACAGGTGCAGTGGAGCGATCAGAGGAGTCAGTGGTCCAGCGCAGGGTGAACTGCAGGGTGGGACCCTGAGAGAAACTCTCAAAGGGAGGCAAACACTACAAGAAGGGAGCGAACAATAAAAATTATTCACTTCTGGAGCCTCATGTCTACTGTCCCTCAGTGAA
Organism: Hollardia meadi; assembly: GCA_037974645.1. Lineage (NCBI taxonomy): Eukaryota > Metazoa > Chordata > Actinopteri > Tetraodontiformes > Triacanthodidae > Hollardia > Hollardia meadi. Next base: position 12,320,465 of record JBBPCS010000672.1, read on the forward strand.
AAACATAATTGGCATAAATATGAAACAACATTTTCTACATTTCTGTTTTTTGTTTCATGACGGCCACACCATCACCTGACAGTCAGCTGACAACAGATGGAGAGAGGGGGAGGTGGGCGAGACCACAGAAATGATCACATCCTATATCACTGTAGGCCCAATCTAGCAACAAAAAGATCTATATGTGTATATATATATATATATATATATATATATATATATAGACATTGTAAGAAATTAATTTTAATTACAATTTTCATCAATTGGCTATATACTTTACATATACTCTGTAATCATAAAGATGTGTTTTGTCTGCAAAGTTTATTTTATTATCAAATATATAATTAGATCATAAAATCTAATCATTTTAGATTTTCATGCCTCAGCGCCGGCGATAGCCGTGGCCATGAGGAATTCTGTTTTCGGGTTGGTTGACGGACGGAAGGGAACCAGATGTTTACTAATATAATACACACACACACCTTTCCATCCAGGATGGTCTCCCAGGTTGCCCTCTTCTTATTGACAGGACATTCCTCTGTCTCTTGCATAGACACCTCATACTCCCCATCCAACAACTGCAGACATCTGCACACAACAACATGTTCTCACTCGATGATTCTGCAACACTTCTTCCTGTGTGTCTGACGGAGACGGTTTGTGTGTGAGCTTCACCTGTTTTTATCAAAGACGGTCATCTGAGCCACAAATGTGGTTTCTCCCTCCTCCACGAGAGAGGAGCTCCTCCTCTTCCTGTTTACCACTTCCTCTGTAAAATCTGAAACACACACAGAATGACATGTATCGCAGCGTATCCTCGGCACACAAAGAGCCAAACATCAATGTGGTGAAAAAAAAAAAAGAGCATTAAAACAAAGAATTTGGTTTATTAAAACTTGGGTCATATTTTTGCAGGTTTGGCATCGGTTCTATCAGTTCTGACAACACTGTACTCACCAAGTTAATTACTGAGCTTAAATCTTAAAATATTTTGGGAGTCTTGTGGTGTTACAGCATAACGTGTCCTATCGCTCACAAAAAAATCTTTGGCGAGTACAGACACTGAGCTTCAGAGAGGCAAGATCAAACCGGACAAGCGCAAAAAAGTTTCATCTGAACCGTTGATGAATTAACATCAGTTGGCTACAGTTTATAATAAATGTGTCTCAAAGGGCTTCAAAATCAGTACAGCTACAACACCAGCTATCCTGAGACCCTCGACACAAACTTCCAAAGAGAGAAGAAAAGAAAAAACCTCAAAAGATAGATAACACAGCTAGCTAACGTCTGCCACAGCTAGCTAATGTTCCCTACAATGCAGTAGTAATGGTTTCTGAAATGAAAAAAGTAATGTGGGAGACAACAAGTAAAAGCTTCAAAGTGTGTGGTGAGGAAATATAACCCTGACCCTACATTAAATTTGGATTCATAATGGCAGGTAGTAATGCTTAGCACAGTGTGTTGAACGTGGTGAAATCTCGTAACAGCCCAATATTTCATTTCTAATTTTTTGGTCACATTATAATTTTCTTGTCATTTATTTGGGAAGGTGGTCCTCAGAAAATCTTTTGACAATCAGAAGTGGGCCTTAAGTTACAAAACGTTGAGATACCCTGTTCTACAGTTTAACATCAACATAATGAATAAAATAAGACTTCAGCCGAGTGAATCTTGAGAAAAGATGGCAGTCGCTACATGTTAATGTATAGGAACCTTTCAAGTCAATGTGTTTTCCACAACAGGCTCCTGCAAATGTTTTACAATAAAAGCCTCGTTAAGAAATGAAGGGTTTCTGAAATGCTAGAGGTCTTTTCATTTGAAATGGATACAGGAAGTGTTGATTTGTATTAACAGGGCAAACGGAGTGGATCAAAACGAGGCTTCGTGCTGAAGTGCGAGCGTGTATCATACGACAGCATAACCTGAGAGAGCTCCCTCTTGAGGACGTCGGTCGGAGTAGTATAGCAGCACTGTGTGCACAACTCTCAACTCTAGTGCATTACAACAAAACATAAGGAGGAGACCCTCTGACGCGTAGCTAATCGGCTATCCCAAAGCTTCTGCTGACTGGCTCTCTCCGCCTATACCTGACAAATGTAGGTTCAGCAGTTTCGCTTCCAATAAAACTGGTTTAAGCTTGTACACCGGACCAGACAAACCAGAAACCTACCCAACCCTAATCAGAACCCGATCCAGAGTTGAAGCAGGAAGTGTGGTGGATGTCTGGGTAATAATATTAACTTCTCCTCCAAGTATGTTTGCCTATCCTGGAGGTGTGTTTAAACCAGTCTACTGGCATTGCTGGCATTTCTTGCCCTGTCTGACTTCTTTAAAGTGATGTCACTGCGTTCCCAGACCTAACCTGGTGAGGACAATGTCATCATTGCTGTAGAAACCAAAACAAAAACAAAAACAAAAATCAGACCCATGTTGAAATAATCCAGAACACTTCTTTAAAAACAGCCGTCTCTGTGTTCAGCAGTCAGTGCTTTGATTTCTCGAAGTCTCTGCTCACCTCTGTTGTGGTGACTCTCTCCGTTGGTCAGGCCATTCATCTGTGTTCGGGGGTATCCGGTCCTCGATACTCTGAAGAGCAGCGAGTAAGATTTCACCATGTGAGAGTTGCTGGGTTCAAACTCGCTGCTGGGAACCAGCAGGGTGGGGAGGCAGCCCGGCTTGGCCTGGACTCCGGCGCCTGTATCTGGGTTCAGAGGAACCTGCTTCTTCCCTGTAGGGACCTGCTTCACCGGACAGCTCACATCCTGGACAGGATGAAAGACATTTCAGCTGTATTTCAGTGCCGAAAAAACGGGAGATGGCCCTCTTTTAAAAGACGAAAAGTCACCAAAAATGTTCACACCAGCAGCGAGGAGATACCACACACACACCTTCCTCTTCTTGTGACACACTTTGACCAGCAGCACCTCCAGAGCTACAGAGTTCTGCTCATTCTCACTGTCCTGAGATGGCTTCCCTGAGACAAACAACACAAACAAAAGACTTCCTGAATCAGTGGAAGGACGAGACATAAAGATGCCAAAAGGACGGATGCTGAGAAGGACAAAACTTACCAGCTTTATGAAAGAAACCAGTGAAGGTGAGCTGCAGATTAGAGGCCAAGCTGTGGAGAAGACACGGAAGAACTTTAAACCTTTCCTTTAAATTCTAACAGATGATGTTATATTTTAAAACATTATATTCTTATAGTCAGTATGAGAACAGCAGTTCTAACTAAGGCTGTCCACAGAAACAATATCTCATATTCCAAACAGGAGGTGTATCCTGAAAAAAAAAATCACAGATTTTTATAAATGCTCCATCTTCACTGGAGCCACATTATTTTAAAGCACTGTGTGTTTGTACTGTGTATATATTTATATGTGGATTTATAGTAAAATACTGAATGAAACCAGCGCAAGTCATGTTGTAAAAGCTCCTTCGAAAACTAATCACTACAAAATGTCTGGGAACTAAACAAACCCTTCTTCTTTTCAGCCAAATTTCACCAAAATTTGTTTTCAAAACAGCTCAATTTTTTAGGTAATTCCATTATATATCTATTATATATCTCTTATTTCACTGGATTAACCAAAAAACAGACATTCATCATTTTTGTTATTTGATTTATAAACAATTTATCAATTGAATTTCCAGAAGTAGTAGTTTCCAGATGTATAGATACATATTGTCATCTTATCCGTATCACCCCAATAAAGGTGATATACTGTAATTTGGGTTCCAGTGATGAGTGTTTCCTCCTTGTTAAGCTGTTGAAAATAAACATCACACACAAACAGGAAACATTGGATCTGTGTGAGCGCAGGAGGAGGATTTACCTGTGAGTCTCCTGTTCGCCTCTCATCTTTTCCACTTTGAACAACAGATTGTCGACCTTGGCGTTTTTCCTGCACATGCAGACAAACAGCAGGGGTTAGCAACAACAGCACCACCATCATCCAACACTGACCTACAGAGTAACAGATACAGTAGAGCTGCAACAATTAGTTAATCAATTAGTCAATCAAAACAAAATTAGTTGGCAAGCAAAAATGTCAAACATTTGCTGGTTCCAGCTTCTTAAATGTAAGAATTTGCTGCTTTTCTTTGTAATTTCTGACAGTAAATGAAGAGAAAAAAAGAATTTGAAGACGTCACTTTGGGCTCTTGGGAAATTGTGATGGCTCACAATTTTCTTTTGACATTTTTAAGACTAAACCATTATGGTGAAAATAATCTGCAGATTCACCGATAATGGAAACAATCATTTGTTGTAAGGTTCACCGATGGCTGACGTAACATCGTGATTCACACGACTTGATGATGTGAAGCACTCGAGTTAAAAAAAAGGATGGAGTGTTTTGTTTTAAAACTGTATTGAAGTGCAGTATTGGTGTTACATCAAATTCATTCAGTGACATTCATAAATTTGGGTCCCTTCCTATTGAACTGTTGGAATTGTATTCATCATTAGACACTCTTTCTGGTGACAAAATGTGCTCAAACTGTAAAACACAAAATTCAAAAAATAAAACAAAATCTGGAACAAATTAAAACAGATTTAGGACCCAATAAGTGTTTTTGTGTTTATTAGTCGGTATCGTTTGAGATTCTGTTGCTAGATTGACATTTAGGGGGCGATCGAGATGTTTTGGCTTCACTTTTGGGGAGCTCTCATGTCGTCCATCTTAATATACAGTCAATGGTTCAAGTCCGTATAAGCAGCGCGCAACCTCGCATAATTTCCCGTTCTGTCCAACTTCAACCTGAGCAGAGCTATAATGAGCCAAAGTAACTGGAAACACCTGTGAGGCTGTGCAGAGCCTTGTAGAAATTATAAAACCACCTTTAAATCTTTAACTGGTGTTCAGGCCAACACTACCGCTGCCTCCTCGTTCATTAAAATTAAGACCACTGCACCGGCTCCTGCAAAAGATTTACTCTGATGTGAACGCCATTATTCTGCCATTCTCCCGGAGAAAATAACTGCTATTGGTAAAAGCACTTTCTAAGAGGCACTCAGGCATTTTGATTGCACAGAGCCTCATAAAAGAGGATGAAAACACACATTACATTAGCACCTTTACATGAACACTAAGGCAGTCTGATTTTTAGAGAACATGAACAGTATTTAATCTTATTCATGAAATCCACTGCCTTCAGTAAAGGTTTGAAGTTATTCATGATTTGTGGGCAGTTACTGCAGAGTGGCGCAGTGTGGAACTTATTCATCTCAAATCACAAGCAGCGTTTCATGTGACTGTAGCATGCTCGAGTCGAAACTGAGCCGAGCTGCAGCAGCCAGACGTGTCACCTGGTTCACTGCCTCCACTTCAAATCAGGAATTACACATGACCCAACGGCTGCCATTTTTACTCCCCAAACAAGTCTCGAGCAAAGAACAGAAATGAGTGTAACTGAGAAAAGAAGTCTGATGAGGGCATCGCCAAATAAGGACTGGACTTGATCAGAATTAGTGTTTCAGATACAGAAAACAAAGAATTAAATCTATTAAAAAAAAGTTATATCTTCCAAAATATCTTAAGTTTTTTTCTTTCTTTTATTGATGTTTAAACTTCTAAAGGAAAGAGAGAATTTGTTTCATAAGACTTGTTAATCTAATCTTTAAAACATTACATGAACATTATATAAACATATACACAAATGTCCCTCTTCTCCTCTTTGGTACTTAGATATGTTTTTGAGCATAAACAACAAAACAAACATATGGACATGACCTTGATTGTCTCATTATGTTTACATGCATGTTTGTTTATGTAAGAATATCACCAACAAAAGCTAATCAAACTTGCAGTCATTATTTACCTTTATACATTACTATTATTGGAATAGTTGCGAGCGTGGAGGGTCGAGCTTGTGCTCGTCAAAGCCCCACGATTGCTGGGCCGCGTTTGGGCCCGTAGAGCACAAATTCTCCCTCGCTGGTTTTTATGTGCACAGGTTTTGAGTCTACTTAAAGTGCCCCTCTAAGGCTCATTTTAAAGTACATAAAAATACTCTGCTAATTGAGAACGTCTGGATCTATGAATCTCAGGCCTTTAGCCCCGCCCACCACCGCTACTTGCGCTAGGTTGACCGGTGAAAGATCAGCTAGCATCAAGATGGCAAGTGTAAGAGGAAACAGGGGAGAGATTCAGCCGTAACGTTACATGTTTGAGCCTCAGTCAGACTCAGATGAGGAGTCTGTTGTGCACCAAAATCAGGAACTATGTTGTTTGTTAGCTTGTACCTGGCAGTGGCTGACAGCGTTAGCGGTTGTGAAACGTACAATAATATCTGCTGCGATGTTACAGCGTGTTCACATCTTGATAGCCAAAGAAGTTTACCAGAGAACTGGCTCATTGGCAGTAGTAGTATTTGTAAATTAGTCAGCGATTGGCTTTCGTATTTGTGACGTACCAAATCTGGCTCGCCCGGTTTGAATCTCAGATTTTTGGGAAGTGCTTCAGTTGAGGAATGTGAAAACACTTCTCTAGTGACAAACTTTGAACAGATACAAGTCAGTATAGTCCAGGTCAGACATCTAAGGGGGTGTAAACATCAGAAAAACATTTTTTGAGTCTTTAACACCATTAAGAAGCTCCATTTCTGGCTCTTTATCAGTCTCTTGCATCCTTGGCGCAGCTGATGCAAATTTCCTTCTTTCGAATACTGATATGGGTGTCGATTACCATGGCAACAGCACAAAGATTGAAGCCTTCTGGTCAGCCTCAGTGTTTTCATTTTTAGGTTTTATTTACTCAGGATATTTTAACATTTGTTTCACATTCCGATTCTAATGTCTATATTCTTAAATGTCCATTGCTCATCGAAAGGGTACGTTGTTATTATTATTATTATATTATAATGATATAATGGTATAAAATGACAATAACATGTTTATCTCAAGTTTCTGGGACAATATATCGTCTGATAAAAACAGTTATAATGACAGGCCTAATCGGAGGTCACTGATTTATTGCCAGCACAGCAGAGCATCATCTTTCGATACCAGTCTCAATCTCAATATGATACTTGAGTTTTGGTACCAATTCCAACACAATACAAAATTAATACCTTTTCTGACAAATCAGAGACACTTCTACAAAAGTCTTTACACAAACATCGACACAAGAACAATGCCCAAAAAACTATACAAAACTGACAAAATGGAAATGAACAATTCTAGAGACAGTTAGGTTCACCCATTATTACACAGCTGTGTGACATTCTGATTGGTCGATCATGGCTTTCTACGGTCACTTATTGAATAGCTGAATAGCAGACTGCTGCAACAGCCTGTGGCATAAAACATAAACCTTCTGTGACTCCAATGAAAAAGACCATGTAAGATTTTTCTAAAATAATTTTAACATATTTGGAGATCTTGTTTGCTTGCTTCTTCTGCGTTCTCCTTTTTTTTCCATTTACCATGAATCAAAAGTTTTGTGTTCTCCAAACACATTAAAATTAATACATCAGAAAAATCCTTTTGACATCAAATAAGTCTCATTTCACCATCAATGGAAATGTTTATCTTAATGTGAATTATAACACTGCAAATCTTAAGAAGTCCCATTGCTATGGTCACAGTTCCAACTATTACAAAAGCAACTTTTTTAAATCAATAAAATCATATAAAAATGTTTTGTGTCACCAGTGTGTGTTTTCAAGAAGTAGTCATTAAATACGTTGGATAATTGTACAGCCAGTGGATCATTATTGTGATCGGGGTCCTTTAACACCCTGTCTGGGGTTTGTATTTTCACAATAATGCCACACTTGCTGCACATCATCCCTTACACATTCAACTTGCTACAGTACCTAATAAAAATCAGTTATTGTTGCCATTTTTGACATAATCGTGCAGTCAAAGTGTTTTAACACAGAATAAAAGGCATAACCTGCAATCCCTCAACATCCACGTGACACCCGCTCCCCTTCAGCACAGACTGAACCACCAGCAGCCCCATGTGTATTTTGTGCAGCGTCTGTATGCAAAGCAGCCTAACTGAAAACATCTCTCCTATCTCAGCTCTAACTGATCCAGTCTGCCCCCACCTACAGCAGCCGACATTTCGGTTAACTTTCACTGCAGATAACACTTGACCTGCTTTTTAAACACCCGGTTTCAATCCAGCACACAAAGTTTTGAAACCTCAAACTGAGAGAAACAAAGCCATAAAAAAGACACCCAAAACACAACAGATCCGCTGAACCTAAAAGTTTTCTGTGAACACAACACAACAACCTGTGAAGCGATGGAAAACAATCACAAATGGATTTTTCTTTTACCTTTTGGCGTTATTCCTTGAGTTTCTGTGGGACATATAGGTGAGTGTCCTGTGCAAGAATATAGGCTGAAAGGTAAGAGAGAGATGGAGCGTTAGAATTCTACTTCAACGTGCCAGGAGGTACAACATTTTTTTCCTTTTATCTCAAATGGTCAAGTTAATCATGTGACTACTTTCAAGGAAAGGCAACACTCACAGCGATCAAGTTCCTGGTGCGGAGGAACCTGTAGATTTGGGTTGGCTCTGCAAATAAATATAGTCACATCATCAGCACATTACTTTATGTTTTATTCATTTAAATGCAGAGATTTAATCTTAAACAAAAGGCAAGATCAGCTCAGTACACTTGTTTCTGAAACAATCATTGATTTAATGAATGAAAACATATTTTTTTGTAAATACCAAACATTTGCTGCTTAAAGAGGATGTGCCTGCTTTTCTCGGCTTCATACTTTACTTTTGACTGTTGGTCAGACAAAATAAGACATTTGAAGGCACCAAGTTTTGGCAAGTAACCTTGTTTTCATCTAATTTTGACATTTTGTTAACTATATAATTGATTCAAATTTGATTAACAGAGAATATGTTGCAGCACTGAAGCTGTTAAACATTAGGCTAAACTACAGATAGAATAAAAACTGCCTGTCCGTGTCCAATAACCTTTTTTATTTTGTCTTGTAAGTTAATCTTGAATTAAATATGCAAACAGCCAGACAACTTGCAGTTTATAACAATTTATATGACAAAATATTAAGTATAACAGCACTGCAGCGCGTGGAATTAATAGTAAACGGACTGTTTATGGCATAAAATAACCAAAGTGTACAGTATTAACAGGGACATGACTTGTCCATGGTAAGTATGGAGTCAGCTTCTACAGCTGTAAAACGATCTATTCCTCCAGCTTTGCAGCCACTCTCGTGGCCACTGCAAAGCTACCTGTGACCTTTGATTAAACTCCGAAATTGATACCAATAAACATGCAACTTGATCAAAACAGCGACTCACTCTCGAAGGCCTGCAGGAACAACTCGTGGTCGGCTTGAATGAGTTGCAGGTTGGGCTTCTTGGCTGCAGCCATCGCAGCGGAGGACGACTGGTATAGCCCGTTGGCTTTTCCCCCAGAACCGAAACCCATCGGGTGGCTTCCACCTGAGGAGCTCTGCTTCTGTGGAGCCATTGCCCCCCCCCCCAGAAATGACAAAAGAAACTGTCCCACAGCCAGATGTTAAGTGTTGTTAAAAAAAAAAAAAGAAAAAAAAGAAAAAGAAGAAACTCGGGTCCTCTTCCTTTGTCAAAACAAAAGAGCAGCGTTTGCAGCAAACCAGCCGGTTAGGAGGAGCACTGTTGACTGTTCATTTTAAAAGCAGAGTATGGAAGTTTCAGTCTTCTGTATTTGACATTGGTGAAACCACAATCCAATGTTTTCGTTCGGGTCTCGGTTTTACAGTCAGGGAGGTCGGTGAACGGGCTTGAAGTGCGCGAAACGAGATAGCAGCCTCCGGCAAGCTGACGCGGCTTGCTAGCTAACTGGCTAACTTCCTTAGCCAGCTAGCAGTAACCCCGGGCTAACTGGCTAGCATTGTTCGGCACTCTGGCTTCACTAATTAAGAACTCGACAGCTGCTGCCAAAAGGACATCCGATTAAACACAAAAATGGCACAGGCTTTCAGAAATTTCGATTCCATAATTTCGCCAAAATTCGCATTATATCTCGCCTAGCTCTTGTTGGCAAGTTGCGTTAGCAAATCTGTAAATGCCACAAAATGACAGATTATCCGGTCCAGTGTTTTCTAAATAAAAGTTTAATTAAAATATAAAACTTAAATACACGCTTCACTTAACTGTTTTGTGTGATGTTGGCACAAATATAGAAATCAACGATACACCTCCATGAAAACACTTACTATATTATACACATTATCTAAAAGTGGCATCTTGATCAATTTTATGTTTTTTATTTTGAAGGCAAAATCCACAAGTTTCCGCTTCTTTGCTCTAATTTCGGCGACTTGATAGATTCGGGTTGAAGGTTCCACTGTGACTTGCGTTGAAAGATCCCGCCTTCTAACAGCCCTAGCCAATCACAATGCTTGTTTGTGAAAACCTGTGCTCTCATTGGTGGGAATATTGGCCGGTCTCGTATGAATTGGAAGCAGGAGGCGCAAGCAGAGGCACATTTGCCGCCGGCAACGCGGCGAGACAGATCTTAATAAGGTCAAATATAAAACGTTATTAAAATAAATAACTTTACAGAGAATAATGCTATTTTTATATGTATAAAAAAGTTTAAAATAACAGCAGGATAAATTGTGCATAATATAATTTTCTTAAATTTTTTTCTTTTTCCATGAGTTCTTCACATTTGACGAATGACAAACCACAACAGGAATAGTGTCAATTTCATTTTTACATATGGATGCTCATAAATATATGTATTTTATAACTATTCCAAACATCATCATCATCATTTATTTATTTTCACTGTTTGATGACGTTTGATTTTTATGAAGATTATTCCTTACATATAAATTCCTAAAAACATTCAAACTGCTTGTTAAAAAAAAAGGAGAAAAAAAAGAAAATGGACACTACCTCTGTGGTTAAAAAGAGATGAAATTACATGGTAATAAACTCTCCTGATATGGTTCAAGATTAGCACAGTACAGCCTTGCACACGACTAAACCACTGACCCCAAAACATAATGAGGACTAAAATAGCACATGAGCACACACAGTACTTACATACTGGTGATATATTTCCACCAGAGTCCACCAGTGGGCCTAAAGCAAAGGAGATAACTGAAATTACGAATAAGCAAATATTTACAAAAAAAACAATGAAGCTGCTGAGGTAAATATCTTGGTAGTGTTTTAAATAGAGTTCATGTTAAAAAAGGATAAGCAAGTTATCACATTCTGTTTTATGTTCCACGCAGCACTCACAAGTGGCACAAAGAACAGCTTGGACTTAAATTATGATTTATTGTTCAAACATATTCCCTTTAATAGTAGCCATGGCAGTGGTTTGTCAGAGTAACACACAGTACTCTGGTAAAGAAGGTAAGCAGGTACAGTAGTGAAAGTACTTCATTACAATCATGAGACAATTCTTTTAAACTTGGATGACAGACTGGAAACAGTGTGTTGGTAAAAAATGTAAATTTGGACAGAACACACACACACACACACACAACCTGCCTTTCCAAGACACATAAGATAACACCAAATAAATAGACTAACCTTCATCCTACATCTCCAATCCCTTCTCCTCAGCATGAAACAATAAAACACAAAGGATTAATTCATTTCCCAGTGTTTGAACTTCTTAACAGTGGTTGTTTTGTTTTTTTTGGTGCCGTCACCTGGAACCAGGATAATTACAGACCACAGCAGCCAAAGGCACATGTGCAGCTTTTAAAAACTCAGCTTTGATTATAATCTTTACTGTAACAGTGCAACACAAGATCACTCCCAGCAATTAAACCGACTCTACAAGATCAAACCAGTGGCTGACCCTCTCACAACACACCAGTGTTTCGGGGGAAACACGTTAGCATCTCCATCCAATTAAAACCCATTAGAGAAGACACAATTTCACCCCATTTACCTGCAAAAATTCTCCTGCTGGATCAAGTCATTGGTGGGAAATGGTCCCCTTCAAAAAAGTGATCAAGCTTGCTGTCTCAAGATCACAACTTAATTATAAAATATTGGTTTAAACCGAAAAATAGTTAACGAGTAAACTATAATGCCAATTTTCTTCAGACACTGTTCAGACATTGTTCCCCTCAGCTTTGAGAGAAAGAAGAGAACGGAGAACAGTAAACTATGACCTCCACGTTACTTCAAAATAGATATAGTTATGTCCCGGTGATATTTGAACTACAGCAAACAGATGGGACATTTAAAAAATAACAAGATTAATTTGTAAACATGAGAAAACAGTTAATCTCTTGGTAATTACATTGTGATCTTGTGATAACGGGTTAAACAATGACTTTGCCCCTCATCACACACTGGGAAGATGTTAAAATTGATGGACATTATCTCAGAGGGTCAGTTTAACATCCAAAGCACAGAGACAAACAGACAGAGTGAGACAGACGAGCCAAAATGTACCGGGTGAGTTTTCAGACTCTGGAGTCTTTATGGAGTTTTGTTACTCGGTTTAGTCGCCCATCAGTGCTCCTGACCTCATTTGGGACGTCCTGATCATTAATAAACATGTTTGATCTTCAAGTGTGAGCAGTCACATGATCCAAATAGTCTCTCAGGTCAACATGAGGATGGAAACTGCATACAACTGCAAACAACATCTCGTAGTGGGTTCCTTCTTGGCCACGTTCAAATGGGGGTTTTCAGTCAGTGTTTTCTCCATAGTATATAGGTCATGAGCAGGATGAGGCCTGCCGACAGGCCTGCGATCACAAACTGGTGGATGGAGAGGACATTTTCCAGCGTGTGGATCCTCTCCTCCATGGCGCTGGTGTGGAAGTAGTCATAGATGCCAGCTCCAATGCTCCACAGCGCCCACACGGCATCCAACACCAGCGGCATGGTGAGGCAGTTGGGGAGGCTCAGCTGCAGCAGGTCAGACAGCCTCTGTCAACAACTGGAAGAACACAAGACAGCAGACCAAGATTTCAACTGGGCACTAAACAATGCTAGATTTTTAGCCCTTCAGAAACACTGATAGAAACATATGGTCCTGCTTTTATATTGTTCACTAGGACAAGGCAAATGTGTTTTTTGTAAAATGCAATGACCTAAAACAAGACCTTCAATGACTCATGTTGTCACTTTAATTGTAACTTTAACAGGATACCAATAAGCCAATAGAATGACCAATATTGAATTGTAGCTCTACAGAAGCTTCGGCGAATGGAACATTTGATTGAATCTTCAAATACAAGGCCCTATATAAAGTTTCAACATTGCATATTGTTAATTTTTATAAGCCGAATTGACGAATAGCTCACAGTGACATTTGCCTGTACGCAAACTTGTCTGTCAGCACGGTTTTATTAATTATACATGGTTTTAATACAATCTGGCAGGCGTAACACGGCTTGCTGGAAAGATTAACATACAATAACAACATTAATGTAACTCCATATACTTACAACAGCAGGACTAATTTAGTATGCAGGACAATAACGTATCTTGTGCAGAAATATCGAAGAGATCCTCTGCTAGCAAGCTAGCTAACGCCTTATCTGATATACAGAGTTGTTCCATCCTACCACGTAGGCACTGATTTTTTCAGGAAGTTCGAAGATACTTACAGCATGAGCTCCTTCTGAAATTCGACCGCACAATTTTGCCACCGTTAGTTTCATAAGAATCCAACTTTCAAATCATCGTGTGACATCTGTTACGATGTTTCAGAAGATTCAATTTTCCATCTTTAGCCTCTTTTGGCTACTTCCGGTTGTGTTCTCGATCAAGATTCCCTCCTCCATCGGCGACAAATGCGACCCAAACTTCTTTTAACATTTGGCACATTTCATTACTTCGCCATTCACACAAATATAGTTAATAGTTAAAACTGTACCCAATATATTTTATAATCACCAAGGCCATCTTCTGGATCATTCGGCTGCATACAAGAATTCTGTCGAGGTGCACTTCATTTTTTAAAAAGAATTTCAGAATAATTTCGAATGATAGTGAAAGATTACTCAGTTTGCTGGTATTAAAGTCAAAATAGGATATATTCCGACTGGAGTGTGGAGTCGAATTATATGCCTGTCGAATTTACAACACAAATGCGTAAGTCTTACGTTTTGTACGTATTTCGATAAAAATAGTCATAATGTCGTCCGTTTACATTGCTAGGCGCGGTGGCCAAGTGGTAAGGCGTCGGTCTCGTAAACCGAAGATCGCGGGTTCGAACCCCGTCCGTGCCTGCATTACATAATGGATTATAACTGTCTTTTGGAAATATGTATCTACCTTGTAGATTCCATATAAACAGAATGACAAAAAAAGTAGCTATACAGTCCTCCTAACATAATTTTTTTGTTTTTAATCTGTTATTTCTTTCAGATTTATTGCTAAAACATGTATTATGAGAGAAATGCACTCAGCAGATATTTTTGGGACAATCACTGCCCACGGCACTTTTTGACCGTTCAGCCAGATCAACCAGATTACCTGCCTGGTAGGAGAGATCCAGGATGGGAGCCATCCTAGCCCAGCTTGGACTTAATTTCCAGTCGCAGGAAAATGAAATGGACGAAAATGGAACTCAGGCTATGGCCAAGAAATGGGAAAATCAGAGACTGCTTTGTCCACATCTTCACAGAGACCTGTCTCCACCACAACATCCCGGAAATTTCCTTGATTTCATAATTCCTTGACATTTGGAATGACATTTGGAATCTTTAGACAACATTTTACAAATTTAAATATCAAAGTCGCATAATTCTGCAAGCATAAAATCAATAAGCCACAAAAGTTCTAAATGCAACTGCTCTTCTGTTTAAGAAAGCCTCTTGATGTCCACAAGAGGGCACTAAAACAACCCATAAAATCGAGATTTTCATTCATCATCGTCATTCATTTTAGCATAGTGTGTACACTGTTATTCATAAGTTACATCTGAGTTGGCAATAGGTACAATGATAAAACAATTAGACCACTTACTATGGACACTTACTATTCTTTGTGTCTGAGGTGAGTTTTGCAGGAAAAGAAAATACAATTACCACATTAAAATCCTTAAAAACACCACAAAAGACATGAATATACAAATATTTTTCATTTCACACGTTTAACTGCTCTCCTCCTTCACTGTGAGGTCCACTCTCAGTGTTTGTGCACTGGAGGCTTCAGGTTTCCACATCACAGTTGCGTATGCTGAATATTGGACCAGGATTGGCTTCCAAAAACGATTTGTGATGTCACAAATCATGCTCGTAGGCTCCGCCTCTTAAAATCAGATTTTCAGTGAAGCGCAGAGAAAATTTACACTTTCATCAATGAATGCGAAAACAGCTTTATAGTGTCAGACTCTGCACATACGTCATTCTACACAGTGAAGCTCAAACATTCAACTGGAGGAACGAGAACAAAAACACATTTTTGACTTGAGGCGGACTTTAACAACAAGACTATTGAGCTATCCAGTCATGTCATTGTCCCCGAATCAATATCAAGATTGTCACCTAGAGATGATCGGCGATGTGTCGACCGAAGCCTGAAGTAGCATTCCCGAATGGGATGTGAGATGATCGCTTTTGATCGCCTATGAAACATAGCGCAGGCTGCTTGCAGCTTGTGTGATAGTCGCCATCCTGTGGTGAACATGAGGCAGTGCAGGACTATGCTCTCGATATTTAGGTTTTTCTTTGTGGAATTTATTTCTAATGTTGAGCGCATTAAGTTGTAATAACGAACGGTGAAAGAGAGTTTGACTCCTGCGGCCAATCAGAATCGAGTATTCACCCAGACCATGTTATATTTTCAATGAAATTAGTACAAACCAGTTCAGACTGGAGCTTCCCCAGTTGCAGTTTGCCTGGTTGGTAGTCCTGTCTCTTTGTATAGGTGAGCACTGATGCAGTGTTAGTTTGACATCATCATGTAATATATTCAACCACAACATTCATTGCCAGCATAAGATTTATTGGAGTGAAAAGAAGCACAGTTTGACCCTAATTTGACGTAAAAAACGAAGTTTACATCATTAATGACTCGGTCATACAGGTGTAATGTGGCAACAGTGACTTCCATTGACTGCAGAGCTCTATATCGCCTCACATTATGACAGTACTTTACTGTATGTCGTGTGTGAGCGTTACAGCTACAGCTCACGATTAACAACGTGCACGTCCCCGGTTATTCTCAGCTGTGCGCTCTCCCAGTCGAAAACGTTCCCTCTCGGCACTCTCTTCCCGGAGAACATGTCCCGGATCGTGCTGTCCGAGAGGACAGAGTCCCACATGTTGACGTCGCAGATCTCTCCAACGAAACTCTGTTTGGCTTCAAAGTCACCCAGGTAAACGTCCGGATCCTGTCCGAGGATCACCTTGCCCCCAGGACGGACAATGTGGCCCTTCCTGTAAATTTTGGTCAAGCTTTTCTTCCCGTCCAGGAAGAGGGCCGCCGCGCCCGAACTGGAGTCCCAGGTGAGACACAGGTGGGTCTCCATGGCGCTGGGCTCAGGGACTCTGAACATAACGCCGTCTCCACTCATGTAGAAGGACAATCTAAACACACACGTAGATTTAACTCATTTAATAAAAAAGTAATAAAAATACAAGGATTAAAGACAAATCAGTTTAACACATTGATTTTACATTTCATCAGTTCGATGCATCATCTTGATTGTAGTGGTGTAGTGTAGTAGCAGTCACAGTAGTGTTATAGTATTATAAGGTATATTTATATACTAATTTGTAGACTAAATGTCGTCTCTTCTACCTGCCGTCCAGCTCACGCCACACGTTCAGCTCATCGTAGTTTCCAGTCCGGTACGCGAACAGGATGATCTCGCGCTCGCCGGTGAGCTCGGTGGCCAGTCGCATGCACAGGGTGAAAGCCCTCAGGTTGAGGGGTTTCTGTGGGACCATCTCCACGTAGCTGGTGCTGGTCTCAGAGGGGAACACCAGGGTCTTAATGGTGACGCTCCCTGAGAGACAAGACACAGAGACATCAATAAGAACCAGGGGCGCCGCCAGGGATTTTGGGCCCCATGAAAAGATATCACATTGGGCCCCACCGCCACAAGCCACGCCAACCCTGCGCAATTTCCTGGAGCCACACCGCCAGAACCTAATCGACCCATTCAAAGCTTTAAATAACTGGACCTTTGCAGACTTTTAAGCTGTAACTCTCTTGTAGTCCAATACTTACTGTATGATATTTACTGACAGTGAGCTGTGAAAATATAACACTGTGCAGACATGCATGATGCAGTGCCGGCACCGTCTTTCACCTCTTCCTCCCTGACAAAACTGTATCGCTCGAGGGTCCTGGTTCTTAGGGTGTACATGATGCATATGATAATATAGCCTGTAATATAATACCATTTGTAATTACATCATAACCAACATTTCAAAATGCACCACGGAAAAAAATCATCCTGCAGGATATTGACCCAAATGAGCTGAATTTCCCCGCGGGGATAATAAAGTATATTTGATTTGATTTGACCTTCAGTTGTGTGTCACCACCACTAGATGTCAAGTAAACAACCATATTTCAGTCTGCATCAAGGTCTTATTAAAGCCTTATTTTAAAATGTCACTTTAATACAGACTGAGTCACTCAATGCTCCAAACTGTCCAGCGTCCAGTATAGATTAGACTGGACCCCCTGCAATTATGCCAGCTGACAGGTCACTCAACACGATGCTGCTCACCTTCTTCAGTTGGGAGTAGGGCTGCTTCATTAGGGGGGAGGGTAGGGGGAGACGGGGCTGCTGAAGCTGCATCTGGCACCACAGGGGCAGCAGAGACAACTTATTTAACATGAATAGTTTGCTAAAAGTTTGCCTGCATTGATTAAATGTCGTCTTAAAGAGCAGTGAAATGTAAACACAAAGATATTAAGTAAGTAGCCTGTTTCACTATGGCCAAAATGGATTAATTTCCACCACTCACGGACTAAACCAACCTTTCTTTTTGAAGAACTGGGTGACATACTGTCGCCCTCTCTTCTCTCTCTCCTATCTTTTCGTTTTTGGAAGCCAGATGTGTCTTTTCTCTAAGGCATGATTCTGCTCCTCCTCTGCACTCCTCACCTGCTCCTCACTCGCAACTCACTGCGAGCAAACACCGTTTGCGCCCGAGTTGGGGGCAGGACCGAACCATTCAGGTAAATAGAGGGGGGTGTTGGCAACAGAGGCTCTCTGGATGTTTTAGGGGGGTTTTTTGGCCAAGAACAAGAAAATAAAAAGAAACAGTTTTATGATTACACTGTAAATAAAATACGCTATTAATGATGATAGAATCAGTCAGTCATGAGCCCTGAGAATCGTCCCAAGTTTGTCCTGCGTTTTACTTGTTTTTTTTTATTAGAAATTTATCCACTAATTATTTTCCCCATTGTCTTTATAAAGGAGCAAAAAATGACCTCATGGTGATGTCTTAAAATGTCATGTTTTGTCCAACAGAAACTAGATGGAACCACAGATTTTTATTTTTACCATTTTGGCTTGAAACATTAGCCACACATAAAAAGTACTTGCAGATTAATTTTCTGTGCATCAACCCACTGATTAATTGTCTTGGCTATAGTCACTTTATTCACCTTTAAATTTGCAGACTAATGCGTTTAAATCAAAAACAAAACATTACATTTATGGTATTTATAGAAGCGCATAAAGACACAAAGGAAAGGTATACAATTACCGGCCAACACCGTGGAGATGGCAACGAGGAAAAGGACGGCTGGAAGTCTCATTTTGTCTGAGCAAACCTGCAGAAAATCAGACAATTTATCCATGAACTCATTTCACACACTTTCACACACCATGCAGTATTAAGTTATAAGCAGTGTCAGTAGTTTTTCATGTGTTGGAGAAGTTATATAAAGATACAAAACAACAATGCAGGCTGTGTACATACTGTGCCACTGCAAAAGTCCTGCTGCAGACAATCTGAACTGGGGTGTTTTTATGTTGTGATTTCCCCAACTCCTCCCCATTAAAACACACTTAATATAAAAGCAAACCTTCACTCTTCACCCTTGTGTAATGTTTAGACAGACCGATTGGGACTGTTTAGACAAGATTAGATCATATCAATGTCCAGTGCTGATAAACTTAACCGAGGGCCAATTTTAAGTTAAAAGTGCAAAGTTCGGACATCATCAATATCTCTTGATATTTTCCAGTAACATGCAGCTTATTCAGGTTAAAGAAAGCAAACTTCACAAAGAGGACACTGGTTAATATTTATCTTTTTAAAGACTATGATCTGTTTATTGTGTATCTGCTAAGGCATTGATCTCTTGCACTGATGGTTCACCTCATAGATTGAATTATGTCAACAGAATGAGACAGGAGTTACATTATCCACCTCTTACAGCTTTAAATGTGAAACACAACTGTGCAAACATACATTAACCCTCCTGTTGTGTTTATTCCTTGTTCCCTATGATTATAATGTAATACATATGTAATAAGAAAACAAAATACGTGCAGAAGAGAAAAATACAAT
This sequence comes from Hollardia meadi, assembly GCA_037974645.1. NCBI lineage: Eukaryota > Metazoa > Chordata > Actinopteri > Tetraodontiformes > Triacanthodidae > Hollardia > Hollardia meadi. Next base: position 12,339,927 of record JBBPCS010000672.1, read on the forward strand.
TTTTCAGCAGTAAAAGTGATTGGGAAGCCCAATACACCGCTCTGCACAAGAAATTCATAGAGGAACTGGCTCAGCAAGAAAAGACCTGGGCCACAAAAGTCAGAGATCTGAAGGAGGAGCTGGAAAAGAAAATAACAGAAGAGGACGAACGGCCAAAGCCTGGCAGGCGAAATACAACGCTCTCCAGGAGAAGTTCAACGAGGAGCTGGTCCAGAAGGACCAGAGCTGGGAGAGGACAGGAAAACAGCTGGAGGAAGAAGTGAAAGAACTAAGAGAGGAGCTGGAAAGGAAACAGATAGAAGAGGAGGAACTGAAAGCAAAACCAACAGAATTAAAGAAGGAAAGCAAAGGAAGAGAGGAAGCAAATGAAAGAGAAAGAGAAGGAGGCGAAGGCTGAGATTAAAAAGAAAGAAAAAGAGAAGAAGAAACTAAAGAAGGAGAAGGAGTCGACGGGATGCTGGAGCTGGTTGCGCAGGAAGAAGAAGCGCGACGGCGACTCGGAGGTGGAGGAGGCTGCTGGTTGATCGGCTCAGCTCGGTCAAGAGTAGCTCCCTCTTCCTGATTTTAAAATACTGCTGTTTCATAAGCGCTGAATGGTTTAGGGCCAAAATGGATTTATGATCTGCTGCAACATCATGAACGTTCTGATACAGGTCTGCATAGAAAACAGCCAGAAAAGCTGAGATCTGCTCTCAGTTCTTCTAAATCGGGGCTTAAAACTTAATTTCAAGTTTTAATTCTATTCATGTAGAATGTTTATAGACCTGGTCCGGTCCATGTCAGATACTTATGATAAAGTCAGGATTTGTGGCAGGCACCTGTGAACAAGTGGGCACTTTTTGCAATAAGCCCAACTGAATTGCATTTTTTGTGAATTTTTTGTGTTATATTTCGTATATATATATATTTTTTTTACAAAGTAGTTTGGAATATTTTGAGCTTTAGGTGACCTATGCAACCACCCTGCCCTTGGGGTCAGCTGAGGATAATGAATCACCGTAATGAAAAACTGTGATCTTTGTTTGCAAAACAAGCAAATATAAATACAAATTTATGTTGCAATAATCAATTAACTTTATTCAAAAGTAATTGCAGTCAATACGGAAAAGTCTTCCAAATAATTCAGAATAAAAGAAAATGTGAATGCAGGTAAGTGAACACACATTCCTACCCACTTACAGGACCAAATACCCAAACAGCTCTCTGCACTTTAGCTCCCCCTGCTGGTCATGCGTGTAACTACTTTCAATTACTGAACATGACGGGCACCAGGACCCAGAGGAGACCTGCAGCGCGGACCTGTAAACATGGCGGACCACAACAAGACAGACACCGAAGGGAAGTTCTTCAGTGAAATATTAAGGTGCGTTGTTGCTTTTATTGGCACTTATCTGTACATTTCTCGCCAAGGGAGAAATAACTTATTGTCTTGTCTCGCTCACTCGTTGTTTTTCAAACATTTTGTTGTCGTCGGAGCTCTTTAGACGGCTGCTGTGTTCACATGGTGGGACAGTTCGTTTAACTGTTAGTTAGCTAGCAAAGTTTTGATGTTGTGGTACCTTCATGTAACGTACAGGGGAAAAGCATAAGCTAGCTATACAGTAGTGTATGAATAATTAGCACTATTGGCATTCTAACGCTTTTCTCTCTCTGTCAACCCTCTGCTTTTTGAAAAACATAATTTAAAAAAAGAATTATTTGGATTAAAAACAGTTTTGGGGATTGAATTGTACATTAGCCCACTGTTTTAATTAAAACGGGTTGTTTCACACGGTATGTTTTGCCCTAAGACAATGCATGAATGTGTCTGGGCGAGGTCCAATGAGTCATGACTTTATGACTCATAATGAAACTAAAGTAAACAATAATGTGAGACATTATATGCAGCAGTATTTCATATTATACGTAAGGGATATAATAAAATATTTGAATGCTATTTCCGTTATTTATAATCTGAAATTGGTTATTCTGCTTCCCTTTAAAATGAGAAATTCTGCGCATATTGTTTTGTGCTAACTAACCCTCCTTTAAATCACAAGTTGCTTCTTTTTGTTGTGTTCTTGTGTCTATTTGGGAGGATTAAACGAGTCAAAGCACGAGTCCGTGCTAACTTTGAATCCTTTATGTTACACACCACAAACCAAAGCAGAAATCATGGTTTCTGGTGCATTGCCTTGAAAATATATCAAGAATTAAAGGACTTACATCTCCTTTGTGTCTTATAAAAACTGCATGGATGACCACCTCTTCACAAACTTGGAGTTCAGTTTTAAAACAACTTTATAGTGTAGTTCAGACCTTTCAGTTTATACGTCTTGCCTATATCTAGTGATGAAAACATCAAATGTCTGAAGTAGAGCGTCTTTCTTTTAATTCCAGTCCTTCTGAGCTGTTTGCAGCCCGGTCCAGGAGTCACAAAATCCCAGTCAGAGGTCAGAAGGATTTCTTCCCCAACGACTCAGAGGAGCAAAGACGGCGGCTCGAGCAGAGTCTGAATGAGCACTGGAGCCTCGTATCGGACGAGAGAGTGGAGAGGCTGTGAGTAGGCGTCCATCCATCCAAGCTCATAGTAATATGATAATCACTGTTGTTCGATTCTTCTAAATACTCCTTAGTGATCCAATGATGTCCTGCCAGGCAAATATACAATGTGACTTTGGTTTCTAATATATAAAGTTTGCAAGTTTGGCCAATGACTCTGAAGGTTGGGTTTCTGAATGTCCTTGAATGCATCAATAATGTGGAGTTTTCAAAGCAGTCATTGCAGCTGCATTATAACTAGAGACGCACGATAAATATCGGCTAAATAATGGGAAATTTAGATGAATGATTATCGGCTGATCGTGAAATTATAGCTGATAAGTAGAGCCGATAATATGAAGTCAAATTGCTAGCACTCACTATGATACAGTGGGTGGCAGTATACACCTTTAAAATTGGTTTTGATGTGGCAGTAAACACAGAAGAAGAAATCCAAATGTCCAGACTCCACCGCCCTTGCAGACTTGTGTGACTTGCTGTGTGGGATATAAATAATATTAAAACAACATCGTGATACAGAAATAAAGAAGTACAGGCTATAGAGGTAATCAAAGTTCATTTTATTATTGTAGCCTTTAGGCCTGTCCATCAGCAGCTCGTACAGTCTCGCCTTCTCGGACTTGACGTGATGACAGTGAACACATCAGTCTGCAAGTCCAGAGGGTGGACGAATAAGTTTTAACACAACAAATCTTATTAGAGCTATGGAATATTAAATCATCCATATTTGCTCACCACATCTTAGCCTTTCTTACCCTCAGGTGTGCATCAGCTACAGGCTATGAACTTCTTTATAAAATACAGAAATGTGAAATTATCGGTATCGGCCATAAGAAGCAGGTAGTCATCGCTTATCTGTATCGGCTGAAAAAAAAAGCGTATCGTGCATCCCTATAAAGAATTTGGCTTCATGTTAGGGTTGACATTGTCGATATACTTGCGCAGGTGTGTGCGGCGTTCGAAGGGGACAGTGGAAGCCCCATACGAGTGATGAGAAGAGCGGTTCTTGACTCACCTGACACTTGCGAGCCGACTCATGAACGACTCTTTAGATCTCTGTGCTTTTTAAGTCCACTCTTTCTTCGAAGGCACGATATTAAATGAGCAAAATAAAATGACAGAAATCACCCAATCTGCGATAGTCATTTTATTAATCCAACTGCCCAACGCTAGTTGATGTTAATGGGATAGGAACAGAAAGTCTGTTTCACACTGACATGAGATACTGTCTGTTTTTATTTTAATGCAGAGGAAACCTTGTGAAGGCTAAATGGATTCCAAGTGAGCAGATAGTGGAGCTCCAGACTCCGGCTGTGAGTACTGTATCATCGAGTGAAACACACTATCAATACACACACCCTGTAATCAGCTTGTGTTATTATAAAATGTTAGTCAAATTATTATACTGCGTTTGTGCGAATGTTTTGTTACGCAGGGAAAGTTTTGGCAGACGATGGGCTTTTCTGCCAACAGCAAGCAGCATCTCCTCCCTGAAGAAGCTCTCTACCTGATGGAGTGTGTGAGTTCCAGATAGAACCTGTTTACCCTCTTAGGACATGTCATTATTTGTATTAAAACACTTTAAGAGGCCTGCTGCAACACATGTGATCTGTAAAATCGTGGAAATGCACTGTGTGAACAGGGAAACCTGCAGGTGTTTTACCAGGACCTGCCGCTGTCCATCCAGGACGGGTACGAGAAATTTCTGTCCTCGAGCACAGTGAGCCTCCAGCAGTATCAGGTACACGTTAAACCCGGATGTTGTGATGGAGGACTGCACTGTTGAACTGGTCTAACCACTCTTTTTCATCACTAAGGTGTTCGGGCATCTGAAGAGACTTGGCTTTGTGGTGCACAGATTTGATCCCAGGTAACAGAATCTTAACGGCCCATTCAGACAGAATTAGAAATATAAGACACAAATGAAAGACACGTATTCTATCAATCAGTCCATTATCAAAACCTGCATTTAAAGCCCTTTTCAGACATGCAGTTCATTACATGGTGACATGGAAGTCCAGGATTTAACATCAGCATGACGTGTGTGTTGTTGTGTTTGGGTTCTGACAGTTCGGAGCCGTCGTCCTACGCGAGGCAGCTGAACCCGCCTCAGTCACATGACAGATCAGGGAGACGACTGAAGAGGAAGCGCAGCGTCAGCCCCACCACAACATCCAGGTGAACAAATCCCTGTCCGCCATTTTATTTGATTTTATTTTTTAAATAAACAATTAAAGGGGAACTCCAGTGATTTAGTAAATACATTTGGGGGAAGATACTGTGACTGTTCCTAATGGGTCAAATTTCAAAAATGCTGGATCTCACAACTCTCATGATCCAACTTGATGTCATCGTTTGATAAAAATCTTGATGATCTCCCCGCCTGGTAAAAATGTCCATGTCTTTCAAACTCAGAAGCCCCTTTAAGAGAGCCTGTTCGAGGGGGGACTGTCGCGCCTTTATGGTGCCTCACTTTTTTGTATAATAGCTACAAAGGCAGAATGGGTGGGGGTCCATTGTTGCTCCACCTCTGAGCCGGCAGCAGAGGTAGTAACAGAATCAGAATCAACATCTGTATAAAAGAAGTGAGCAGAAAGTGTCAAAAAATAGTGAAAAATGAGCATCTCAAACCAAGCTGTCGTCTCCAAATAACTTATGACCAAACGACTCTCCAAAGATACTTAATTGACAATGATAAAAGATAATTATTGGTTATCACAATTTTTTAATTAATTGACTAAACTATTCTTAAAAGTTAAGGTATTCTCACAAATTTTGAATTTTATTGCAGCAATGGTGATCTAAATTGTTTTTCAAATAAACGACTGAAGAGAGATTTTTGTCGATCAGAGGCTTACACAATGTTTGATCTCGCTGCAGTCGTACTGAAGAACAACACGTATCCACAGCGGACAGAATGGAGGAGGGTAAATACGGCCATGAAGATGAGGAGGATAAAAAACTTCCTGAGTCACACCTGACATCGTCTCCAGGGACTTCAGGGAGCCAGACCGCCGCTGAAGGCAGGGGCAGGACCTGGTGGATGACAGATGACCGCGTGGACCGATCGGATCACCAGCCCGTCTCTGGTTGCTCGCGCTGGCGGTTCAGCTCCATCCCTTTCCCTGACCTGGGCTCCACGGAGGCCCTCTCCAGTTGCCTCTTCCCTCCAGACCCCTCTCTGCTCCCTGGGTCTTTGGCTGTGGGAGTCTGTGACGTTGCCCCCTGGAGGCAGAGAATAAACCTGCAGGAGGGGGAGATGTCCTCAAAGGAGCAGAAGAGGGAAGAGGACAAACACAGGCGCCGGTGGGACATCAACAAAGACAGAGAGGTTTGAAGCACAACATGAAAACTGCAAAATGTTCCACACAAGTAGGAGTATTATCTAGGAATTTATTTTATATTCACGTGATATAAGAGTTGAACATTATGGGGATCACATTGTGTGTTCCTTTGAAGGTCCAGCGGTGCAGAAACTGGGCGGAATACCGGGAGCTCCTGGCAAAGAGGGAGGGAAGGCGTAAAGGCCGACAAGAACACTTGTGGAACAGGGAAGTCACTCCTTTACATGACCCAAGACAACCAATCCCCACTGGTGAGATCACATGGACCTCGTCTTGAAAGTAGATTCAGAGTTAATATAGTTTGAGGATTTGAATCTGTATCTGATTCAAGTCAGTGATGTTGGTTTTTTTTATTCCAGGGGAGCTGTTGGAAAAAATCTGCGTGACTAAATCAACACACTTGCTCGAGGGAGCGTCCAGGTATGACTTGTTTTTATTTCCTGTTATTGTGCTGAAAATAGGAAAGCAATCATTCAGACTGGAAACAGCCATTAAAGGAACAGTTCACCCAAAAAATAATCTACTCACCCCCCCATGCTGATAGAAAGTCTGGTTAAGTTTCTTAGTCCACGAAACATTTCTGGAACTTCACAGCAAAGCAGCGTTGAAGCGTTCTCCTAAACAACCTAAGAAGCTGGAGACTGAGGAATTCTACGGAAGCCCTGAGATCCCAAATTAATTTCAAAAGTCGTTATTTACACCCTTTTAATAAGCTGAAATCGTCACTGTAGCCGCTAAGCTAAAACCGTTAGCGCGCACCCCCACAGTGAGTATCAGAATTCACAAAATTATCCCAGAAGGTATTAACAAGGCTTAAATTTTATTAACAAAGGTCTTGAATATTTTTTCTTGCTTACCGTAGACATGTATAAGCTACGGAAGCCCTGAGAGGCAAGTTTGTATGCGTGAAAACAGGTTTTCAATTTTTCAAAGTTTATTTTTTCATTTGTGAAGGTTTTGGCAGGTGAAAAGAAACATTTTTCATCAGGATAATTGTTTTTAAGCACAAGGTAAAAAATATATTGTGTATTAGCAAGCTATATAACATTACTGTCATGTTTTGGAGAAATTAAAACACACCTGGAAGAAAAATGTAAAATGGATTACTGCAATATTTTTTTTCCTCTGTTGTCTCTCAGGGCTTCTGTACAAAGATAATAAATTGTGATCAGAAAACATCGACTTTGAGTACCCGTGAAAGAAAATAAATCAGAGTTTGGACTTCATGTGAACCTGGCTCGTCTCACTGCTGTCACAATTTATCATCTTTAATTTACAAACCCATAAAGACTCTGAGACAAAAGGCGTGGGGCGCTGCGGCTCCGGTGTTTGTCACTGTCTCGTTGTGCTCTTGTGCGATGAGGCTGATATTGTGCCTGATGGAGAGCCCGTCATTTAGCGGAGGACGTTGTGCTTTGTCTGTTCAGTATAAAAGGTGCAGACGAGTGGAGGATTTGTTTCAATGTTTACCAACCTGACACGGTGGCTGACTTCAAGAAGAGCAACCCGGGGAAACCTTACTCCCGCATGTGTGTGTGCAGGTAAGCAAGCACACAAACTGTTGATTTAAGATTGGCTTACAGAACACTCCAGTTAAATTGAAGATGAATGGTCGTTTTGTCTCATCTCTCAGCTGAAATTAACTAATTGATCTGTTGATTATGTATAAATAATTATTTGGTTTGTAAAATGTCAGGAAATATTCAGAAACGCTCAGCGCAAGCCAATGTGACGTCTTCAGATTGCTTGTTTTGTCTGACCCAGTGGTTTTCAAAGTGCCATCCAGGATGATGTCGACCCTCAGAGTCAGTTGTTGGCTTTTTTGACTGTATCAGGAAGGTTTTCTCATAGCAGAGAAGCCGACTTACTCAGGCGAGTAGGGAGATTCGTCACCAGCTCCACACTGTCATCACCGCGGCTTCCCTTGACCTCCAGCTGTCTCACCCAGCCCACCCAAGGAAGCAGGCAGATCAACTCTCACATCCCCCTGACATACATCCCCATGCCTGGTTTAGAAATGTCTTTGTCTCCACACCACATGTCTGTAACTTAGTTGTGTTGAGCCTCTGAATCTTGACACAAAGTTAGCCGGTTAGCTCCGAGTTCTCCATAAGCGTCGTCTGTCAGATGGATGGCCGGAGATTAAAACATTTTCAGCCGACTACTTTCTAACCTGAAGACGACCGAAGGGTTTCAGACCGAGCCTGGATGTTAAGTTGTCTGAGCTGAGCTAACGTTAGGACGTCCTGTGTGTGTTGCACCGCGATCGAATCCTTTCCGAAGCTTCAAAATCCAGCCTTGATCTGCAGCGTCTTTTTGGAGACTTTGCAAGATAAAGCCATAATGATGCATCTGACACTGAATGTCTTCTGTGATTATGTATCCATTGTTGAAAACAGTTACTGTTGTTGTTAGCATGGTTGTTAGCCGTCAGTTGGAAATCGCATGATGCTTTGGTTGAGTCTGTCGACCAGTCAGAGGCAGTGTTCCTGACTTGTCACGAACTTGTTACGATGGTAGAGGGCTCAGTGGTTGATGACTGTCAGTTAAAATGGGGGTCCGTGGCCTAATTTGTGTCTGTGTAGGGGTCCTTGATGTGAGAACGTTTGAGAACCACTGTTGAGAACCACTAATTTAATGTTACAGATCGTGGCTTTAAGTTTGGATAAAACATGTTGGGCTGTGTCTCATGATTTGCTTCCCTCTCTGTTGTGTGCCAGTTTCGACGGCCCTGTGCCTGACCTGAGAGCTATCAAGCTGCTGGCCTTCCAGAGCGGAGACGTCCCGGTGGTCTTTGCTGTGGTGGACCACGGAGACATCTCCTTCTACACCTTCAAAGACTTCCAGCTGCCCACCGATGTGTACCCCTAAGACCTCACTGCTGTTTAACATCACTGCACCAACATGGGTCCAGGACTTTCAAATGAATATACTGGTTTGACTGGACATACAGAAATAAAAAAATAAAATATATATATATGTAACCAATCCTTGATGTTAGAAATTCTGAAAAGGTTCTTTTGTGTGTCTGGCCAGTGATTTACAATGGGAGGGTAGTTTTAGTGCCAAAGTTTCAATCTGTCTGCCAAAGCTGGAAATTAAATTCTGCACAAAAAACGGGTTTTTAGTTTTCAGGCTTTGTTTAAACTTTTTATGTAGTTCTTTTAGTGAGAAATTTATTTTTAATAGTCATTTTTGGGACCAACAGACCATCAGAGTGATTTTTTCGTAGTGGGAAATAGTTGCTACAACACCACAAGAAAATCTGGTATGTTAAAACTTTCTGTTTAAATTTTCTATTTTATGTTGTGACAGTTCTGTGCTTCAGGTCAGCTTAGGTTTAGGCACAAAAAAACACTTTGTTAGTGGGAGGAAAAGGTTATTTTTTGCCTTAAAGTACTTGCTCTAGTTACAACAAACACGACTGGAAACTCTCCCTGGACGTGTCGTTCAAAATATCCCCTTTGGAGCCACGAAGACGGCTACAAAGTGCCCCAGTGGCCACTTAAATAACCCGGCTAGTTGGTTGATTGAAGTGCTCTCGAAAAGTGGTGTTTTGCTTGGCAGCCGTCACGCCAACACCAACTCATAAGAAAGTCAGCTCATATAATCTGACCGTGATTTGACACGTATATGTTGGGATTTGACTTGTCTATCAATGTCAGTTCACATTTTCTTGAGTATTCCTGATTCCTAATCTTTTTCTTGGGGTTTCATCTTCATCAGCTGCTGTAATGATAAAGAACGAGTTAGTAAGTGAACCTAGACTCAAGGTTAATTTGTGTTAATTTAAACTTTATTTATACGGTACTTTTCTGAAAAAAAAAAGTTACGAAAATACAGTAAAACAATTATAATCAAATATGGATGAAACAGATTCACAAAGATAAATATGTAAATGATGCATTATGTAGTTAATGAGCTAATTTGCATATATTTCTGGAACAGAAGTCTCAACTTTGGATAAAACCAAATTAGGAATCAAAGGTTCTTACAGAGTGAATTTTGGTTCTCTCTCTTTATCGCTCAGAAAATACACCCATAAAAAAATCAGTTTTTGTCCCGTTTTCAGTAAAAAAAAAAAAGAAAAAGGTTAAATAAATACGGCTGTGAACAATATATGAAGAATCCCCTCTGAACAAACCTTCAGAATATAGATGGGACTAAGACGTGAATGTGTGATGTATGAAAGTGCTACTGAAGAGTCGATTTGTGGTTGTTTAAATATGCAAATGGTGCATTATCTCATTAAATAGTCACTAATTTGCACAATTTCCCACTAAAACACTTAAATCTGTATTTTGTATGTTTTCTTTCCACTTTTCTGACACAAAGACTAAATCTACGGAAGCAAAACCTGAAATCTTTGAGTGTAAATATTTGCAATGAGACTGAAGATTAATTCAGGTCTATGAGTGGATGTTCTGGAGCTTTCTCTCTTGTGCAGCTGTTTAAAATGTCTGTTACCAGACTTTGTAAGGAGAATGTTTCTCCTCCTGCAGACTCCGGGTATCTAAATGCAGCTAAACCCTTGTCGGGTCTTGTTTGATATTTTATAATTAAACCAAAAAATAAAATTCTCATCACATGCCTGTTTTATTCCTTGACCACAGGCGTCAGAGAACACCTTCCCCCTCCGGCCTGATGTCTCGCCGTGTTCCCCTCATGTTGACTTTTCTGCTTCAGCTGCAGGTCAACAATAGAAACGCTCCAGAGATTTGTGTTACGTCCCCTAACGACAGACCGCAGAGCAGTGCGTTTAATTAGATCTATTGATGTCTGTTCCGACCTCAACTCCTGTATTGTTTGACCGTTTCTGCAGTTTTGTTTAAAAGGGTTTGCTCGGTTTTTGAAAGGCAAACAGTCATGGCAGCTCTGAGGGTTCTGACCTTTCTTGCTTTCATTGGTGAGGGATTAAATTAAACTTAAAAAGCTGGATTACAACATGATCTTTTATCAGTTTTCCTTGTGTGTTACACCTTTTTTTTTGTCTCTTTCTCCAGCAGCCGTTTGCAGCAGTCAGACTTCAGACTGCTCATACTTGGGTCTTCTGAGACACTTAAACTTGACAACAGAGAATGAGCTGTCAATAATGCGACCTGTGAAAAACTGGACCACGGCCACCCTCGTTCGGATCGACATGTTGTTGTACGGTATTTTAGAAGTGGTAAGTGTTTGTATGGTTCTGTGTGTGAGCTGAGCTTTCATTGCTTTCATGAATGTGTCTTCTTTAAGGGTCAGTTCACCCAAAACACAAAAAATAGATGTACTTCACCAATACAGCTTTGATTTCATGCGCTGGTGGAAAGTAACTATCCCACTAAATTAATTTGACAGCAAGTTCATAGTTACTTTGATTTTAATTGCCAAACATACACTCAGTTACCAGTTTATGAAAAACCCGTGAAATTAATGCTCTCTAATACAACAGTCCTGCAATAAATAGTATTGACAGGCGTTTATATTATTTTGTCCACCCCTTTAATATCAATAATAGGTGGCTAAAGAACAGAAACACCTTTCTGTATAGTGCAATAGAGTTTCACCACAAACTGCACCCTCAAACATGATCATATAAAATGAAATATGTCTATTTTATTTAAAAAAACACTAGATTTATGTGTACAAATATATATATTTTTGGGGGGGTTTGGGTGAATCAGTCCTTTCAAGTAAACATTTATTGTTTTTGTTGTGAATGTGAATATTAACCACGTTTCTGCTGACTGTCTGCAGGATGAGAAGTGTCAAACCGTCACGAGTCACATCTGGATAGAAATGGTGAGGAAGCGATCGTGTTTAGTTCAGGTGCCGAAGAATTGAATTGAATTGTGGAAACATCAGCGGCCTTTGTCTTCCACGCTCGTCGACCTGCGTCACAAACATTTTTTAAAACGCAGCTTTTTCTTCTCTCAGTGTTGGACGAATGAATTCCTCACTTGGAAACCATCAGACTTTTGTGGGATAGACGTTCTGACCGTTCCGGCGTCGTTGCTGTGGATCCCAGACATTTCAATCCAAGAGGAGTACGTATGATTCCTGTTATTATACTATAACTGCAACAAAATATATAATTCAACAAGTCCAGTAAAGTGCAAAAACATAAGGTGGCCAGTGTCCATGAGTACATTCAGGGTTTCTAACAAACATGTCGAATGCATTTCTTTCCTCACAGAAGGTTTGTAAAGATTGTTTAAATATTTCATTGTTTGCAGACATGTTTAATGGTTTTCTTGCCTTGTGCTGGTTAAAAGAAGATGACTTTAATTTATCATATTCTGCAGGATGGTCATTTATTGGGGTTATTCAGCAGATTCACTGTGAATGAAAAGATTCATGAGTCCTTGACTAAAGAGTTCAAACTGAGCTCCTCACCTCAACCAACTACATTAATGCATGAGTCCGAATCTTTTAATATCATATATAATAGTAGCAAAGTGACAGTGGACAGTGGAGTACTTTTACTTTGAATACTTCAGGTACATTTTCCTGATTGTACTTGCATACTTTTACTTAAATAACGTTTTCAAAGCCGGACTTTTACTTGTAACAGAATATTTTACAGTGTGGTACTAAAGGATCTGAATACTCCCTCCCCTCCCCCACTGTTTTTGGTGAAGACAATCAAATCCATTAATCTTGTCACAGAAAAATAATCAAAAGCAGAATGTTGTTGTTGTTTGTTTTTTACTTTTTATTTGCGCTTGTGTCTTCATCCCCCCCCCCCCCCCCAGTGCCTCTGATACTGGGAGTGTTTATAAAAGTCCACTTGCCAGTGTTTATCCCAGCGGTCTGGTGTTAAGAGGGGCACGTCAGCGGCTGACCAGCACCTGTAAGCTGAACCTCAAGCTGTTCCCCTTCGACAAACAAATTTGTAACTTCACATTTGGATCCATCTCCTCTGACGGTACACCAGATTCACTAATTGATTGATTAATTTTCTTTTTACCTCCAGAATTGCTTCGGATAATACTCGATATAATGATTTAATACTTTTTATTTTTAATATCTACACAGATAACACTATAAAAGTCCGACCATACAGCAATGACACAGCTCTTACTAAAATGTCTGAGCTTTTCATGGGTACACATGGAGAATGGGCACTCAGACAATTGGATATTATTTTTCAGAATTTTACCAAAGGTGGAATAGCTCAGTGCAAACTTGTATACATGGTAAGAAAACACTTGGCATGAAGTCTGATAACAGTTCCCCCTCTTCTCCAAGTGTGTTTGTGTCTAATTGGTTTGACTGTGTTGTTTCAGGTCACACTCCGCAGGAAGCCCATGCTTTACATGATAAATTTCATCGTGCCCCTCTTCTATTTACTGGTCCTGGACTTGGCCTCCTTCTTCATCAGCGAGGCCAGAGGAGAAAAGCTGAGCTTCAAAGTCACCGTACTGCTGTCCATCTCCGTCCTGCTGCTGATTCTTCAGGACATGTTGCCGTCCACTGAGGATACGCTGCCAATGATCGGTGAGCTGCCGCACACACAGACCTCAGACCAGAGGTTTAACTGCGAGCCGTCTTCACTGATATCACACTGGGCGGTCATGTCTCTGCACCTTTATTCTAGCCAGCTACTGCATTGCGATCTTCGCCCTGGTGGGGCTAAGCGTTCTGGAGGTCATGCTGGTGAGCTTCTTGACCGACCTTGATGGTTATTGTGATAAGAAAGCTCCAAAATCTGGCCAAGTGGAGATTCAGCTAGAAGTCGGCCATCACAAAGGTGAGACTTCTTATTTTTGTTTGATGCTTTTTCCTATTAATGTTTGACTTTAGGAGGTGTGCAAAAATACAACAATGACGGTTAAAGCTCGGAGAAGTATCCGCAGAAATAAGATTCCTTATTCAGTGGTGGCATGTAACTTATATTACTTAGTATTCAAAGCACTTGTACTTTTCCTCCATTGTATTTTGCAGCTCGATTTTATCTGCTAGCTTAATATGCTCGCTACAGATCCCCAGATCTCACAAGTGTCATTTTTCTGATCAGTTTGGTTTTAATTAGTTATTTGATGCTATAAAAAGGGGCTGAAACGTCACGATTGACAGCTGAGCCCTGCTCGTGATTGAGTCTCGATGTAGTCACTCTGACTACAAAGACTCTGGCTCCAAATGACATCACCAGCGCAAGATGGCAGCGGGAGGAATTTGAGACTCGAGCAACCCCTTGTTTTGACATTGTTATTTCATACATTGGTATAAATAAAAATATCGATTATAGCCGTGTGTGTCGTGTGTCTTTAGCATACCAGCTCAGTCCGCTGAATTATCTTTCCCCTCCAGAGCCTCAAGAGAAAGGCCTGGTGAAGCGAGAGAAAGGTTCCCTTCCTCCGGATGGACCCAGTGGCCGCCAGCTGCTGAAACAAATCCTGGAGGAGGTGAAGGCAGCTCGGCAGAGAGCTAAGAGACAAGACGCTGACAAGACAGAGCCTGGGTACTACAGAAGAGTAGCTGAAGTCATAGACACTGTGTTCTTTGTCCTCTATTTTTTAACTGTTTTCACTTTTCTGATGTACATGTACATAGTTTGGTTGAAAAAATATGCTAGTTAGATGATTTGTGTTTAATCCGCTGGTGCTTGCTCCTAAATCTGACTATGATGATGATAAACACAGAGTGGAGGAAAGAACACCTACATTCACTCTACCTGTCTTTTCTTAACCTTTTCGTTGATTGCCTGTCATTTAATCATTTTCTATGCCCTTTTTTCTGGTTTAGGGCCAGAATACATTTTTGATCTAATGCCACGTTATGAACCATCCAGACCCCCTCAGGTCGTCCAGGACAGGTCTGCTTTCTGACTAAAACTAAACATGGAGAAGCAGCGTTCAGTTTTTATGCTCCACATATCTGGAACAAACTCCCAGAGAGGCTGAAGACTTTTCTATTTGCCACTTCCTTTTATTAAATCAAAAAATTACCCATTTCTTACACTGCACTGTGACTTTTATTCATGCGTTTAATCTTTTTAAAAAAATTCTATTTAATTTTTTTTATTTCAACTCTTTTGAATTTCAATCTAAATGCCTTTTTGTATAATGTTGCTTTTACATTGTGTCTTGATGCCTTCTATCTTTTATGTCAAGCACTTTGAATCGCCTTGTTGAAATAAACCTGACTTGCCTCACCTCGTAATTTGTTTTTCGCACCAACAACCAACCGAGCAAACCAGCAAACAAGAGCATCAAGCTAAACATAACAACAACGAAGACAACTCCATTTTGCCTTCTTAATAAAAGCTTTATTGAATCAGCCGCTAATCGCAAC
This sequence comes from Hollardia meadi, assembly GCA_037974645.1. Lineage (NCBI taxonomy): Eukaryota > Metazoa > Chordata > Actinopteri > Tetraodontiformes > Triacanthodidae > Hollardia > Hollardia meadi. The sequence goes on from JBBPCS010000672.1 coordinate 12,355,088, forward strand.
ACACTCACGACAGAGAGGGTTTTACTTTGAAAGCGAGTACTGGAAGTGTGCGTTTCCGTTAGCGGGCGCGTGACGTCTTTTCATGCCGGAGCAAGTCAGCTGATCGCTTAGTTAGCTGAGACTTGGGAGCTTCGCTAGCCAACAGGGAAGTGTTTTCTCCAAACTTTCGGTTTAAAGTGATTCCACTCCAGTTATCTAACAACAGGACGGCTCATGTTAGCTAGGTGGCGTCAGTCTGCTGCGTCCATTTAGCTAGCTGGTGAGGGTTTGATCCGGCTGACAGCTTGGAGCGTCCTGCTAGCCTAGCAGCTAAACTAGCAAGGTACACAGGAGAGGAGTAAGGTGAGAAAGTGTTTACTTTTGTGTTTATTAATGACACCCGTGCAGTTAGCTACAGGATAACCTAACTAGTTCTTCACTTTACATCAGCGTGTTTTATATAAAAAACGCCTCATTAATGTATTATTCATATGTAACGTTGTTTTTGTGTGATAGCTTTTCCAACCTGTGCGGCCAGTTACGTTGCAAGCAAGTAAATATCAAGCTCCCTTTAAATAATTAGTGACCTTAACACAACTTTATGTACAGCCGTGATGGCTGTTGCAAGCCGCCATAACTCTGAAACACTGACATGAATCAAATGTAATAAGATTATTTCCCTGTCACCAGGATACACAGTACAGGTGGACATTTGTGCTAAAAAACAAACTTTTTTAATTGAAATATGTGCCGCCTATTGAATCACGTGCATGCCGAATTTAAACGCGGTTTGTAAAAAAGTGTTTTAAATCGAAATTGTAACACGTGCTTTTTTTTTTGTGCCAACGTTGAAGTAAATACTAATTGCACGACTTGTGATTCGACTTCTTTCCTTTCAAGATAGAACTGGATAACCACTTAATGTCTTTTTTTTTTTTGCTTGCGTTCTGAAAGTTTATTCTTGCATTATAGACCTTTCACAACCTGTTTTGACGAACTGTACTCAATTAATGGTCGTGCCAATAAAGTCAATTAGAATAAAAGAAGAAAGAAGTGGCCTCAGCTGTTGTTTTCTCCTTCAGGTGAGGACCAGTGTCATCAACCATGGCGGGTGGAATTACAGAGACTGGGGAACCCTACTCCGCCTTTGTGAGTGTCATGCCGAATACTGTGGTTAATTCCTAATCTGTTGATCTTTTAAGGTCAGGAACATGTTCAGCCACTTTGCAGTTGTAAAGAGAGAGCTCTGTAAAAATGTGGGTTGTAATTAGGCTTTGTGCCAGCCTGTAAACTTGGAGCTACAGTGCATACATTTCTAAATGCTAAGTCCACCTGGTCAGAAACAAGCCCTTTAAGATCTGAGGTTGTAGTATTCTGCTCTGCTGATCTTTTAATATTTACGCTGTATCAAGCTGCATGTCTGTGTTGAGCCAATTAAATTGACTGAAATGAACTGAATGTAAATACTTTGTAAGCTAAAAGAAGAAAAGTTGGGATTGATCCGATCACTTATCAAATATCAGACTGATGTCACTGATTCATGTACTAATCAAGATTCCATAGTCTACTTTACTCTTTTGGTTCTTTGATAGTGTAGTTGTTATTTCTCTGCACAGTTCTTGAACTTTTATTTCAGAATGAATACTGAATAGTTCAAAGCTTTGGTCATAACGTTGACATTCGGATTTTAAGTCAGCATTAAAATGTTGTGCACAACTATTAATTTAGTTAAAACTCGATATTTCTGCACAGTTGCAGATAAAGATTAGGCTACACACCTGACTGGCGTACATGAATCTATAAAGAAGAACTGGATACCAGATGCAAAGATGGCACCTATTCAATGAGAATTGCTCGCTTGGTGCATACACCTAAACAGTTTTCTAGCTTCCAGATTTACTTCCTGGCTATGCGGCCCACTGAATATGTGCAATGGTGTTTCTCCCACTCGGCCCCTAGTCTTTATATTGTGATGCATTCAGAGATTTTTAAATTGCTTTATTTGGCTCAACGAAAGTTTTACAAATATAAAAACTCCATGGATCAGAAATTCATCATAGAAAGAGTCATAATTGATTGTTTGCAGTTCAAGGTGTGCTGTCAGCAGTTTTACAACAAGGGCTATGAGGCTTATTACAGCTTCATGTAACTTTACTCATAATACCACCACCAATAATAATAATAATAATCTAGAAAAAAAGAGCTCTGGTATCGGTGTCAGCATTTGTATCAGTAGATATCCAACTGCGGGTATTGGAATCAGTTTTTTCGGAACTGAAAAAAGTTGGATTAGTGCAGCTCAAGTATTTTCTTTATGACTCATTCGGGTCATCCCATGAGTAATGTCTTTGTTCGTATGAATGGTGCATATGAAAGTGCAGTCACAAATAAAGAGGAAGCTGAATTGCTTACACTCTCTTTTTTTTTTTACACAGCAGGCCTCTTTATGGTCTGCACTCGGTTTTGACTGACTTTGCTGATGTCAGCTTGACATTACCACAGTCTGCTGGTCAAGTGTTTTTTTTTTCCCCAAAAGTGTTGAACCATTGAAGCACTCTGCTACCTGATGGGATAAGAGCTGCCCAATTAGCTCAGCTGTCTTTGTTGACAATGATTAATTATTCCACCAAGTAGTCTCATCTTTATCAACCAGGCTGCTAAGAAACACCTGATACTGTCGTGCCTGAGATTTTGCACTTAAAAACAACATCAATCATTAATATATATGTGGGTGAAACTTTTTGAGGATGCAGTTGAAAATTAAAGAATGTTAGAGATGAATCTTGCTAGGCTTGTCTTTACCTTCCTTCGTGCTCGTGTCTTCTCCAGGTGGGGCTGGTGTATATGTTCAATCTGATTGTGGGAACAGGAGCTCTGACGATGCCCAGAGCCTTCGCTACAGCCGGCTGGGTGGTCAGCTTAGCGCTCATCTCCTTATTAGGATTCATGAGGTATGTCTTGTTCTACTCCAGCACAGAGAACACCTGTACGGTGTAGGTCTCCACCTCTTCTTCATCGCTGTCTCTTATCTTTCTGTTTAGGATACAACAGCAGAGACAATGTCTGCAAACTTCTGCTTTCCTTTCACAGTTTATATTCTGTTTCAGTAGTAAAACATCTCTATTGGACCTAAGAACGAAGATCCACATAATTAGAATTTTAACTGTTTATGCTAGGTCAATTAGGGATGCAGGATATCTATCGGGCCGATAAACTATCGGCCGATAATGGGAAATTTTGTTATTGACTGATAATAAAAAATAATGGCTGATAATATTGCTGTCATTGACTTAACAAGCACAGCATCTAAACACTCTGATACAGACGTGTAGAGCCACACAGTGTAGACGAGAGAGAGAAAAAGTTTTGCTGACCTACAATCTTCTGTTGACATTTACTTTTCTTTAGAAAAACTCAAACTCGTTGGGTTTTAGAACCAAAAAATTCAGTATTCCAAAAACTGTTCACAGTGATTTGAGTGCTTGAAAATTAAATGGTTTAAATGGTAGTTTCACTTAAAACTCAAATCTACCTGGAAATCATGAGTTTTCCCAACTTGTTTTTTTTTTTTACAGTGAGGTGAAAGGTTTATTATTCATGCTTGCGGTGTGAATTGATCCTAAAGTTTGGCCCTAACAAGGAAATGCACAGACTGTGTGTCTAAGGTCTTTCTTTATTTCAACAAACAGCTAACTCAGCACACGTGTTGACACTGTCAGTGAAGTTACACAATTAGCTACCTTTGTAAGCTATCGTTAAATAGCTACCATTAGCAGCTGTTTCTGTTTAAATGTGAAAATTACATTTTTAAGGGAGATTTCCTTCTTTGATATTTGCAGAAACATGTTTTGACTTGAGGCAACACTTAAAGGAACAGTTCACCCAAACGAGAAAATTCAGTCGTTATCTACTCAGTTTGTTGTTTTTTACAGCAAAACAGCGTTGCAGAATTCTCCCAAAACAACTGTACTAAACTTAATGTTAACCCTGGATAGCATCTCCTGAAACCTGGACATTTCAGTTCCTCATTCACTGGTAAGAGTTCCCTGAAATGTCTGAGTTACAGGAGATCCCGGACAATCCAGGTTGTACTAAGTCGGTAATTGTTTTATGTTATATGTTATGTGTTATGTTTTCAAGCCATATAAAGAGGAGAGACGGTAGAAAGTGTCCATCGACTGTTCATCCCAGACAGACAGGCATGGAAGAAAAGTGACTCTATCTGCTGGTCCTGAATCAGGGACAGTCAGCACAGTCAGATGTTTGTTTGTACTAATAAATAGACTCCTCCGGTGGAAATTAAACACATGGTGGGGTTGCAATGAATGAAAACGATTTGTTTGGCACAGATAATGGCCTAAATGTTGATGAGTCATCATGGTCTTTCATTCTTTCCTCTCCTCTCCTCCCGACAGCTACATGACCACCACGTTTATGATTGAGGCGATGGCGGCGGCCAATGCTCAGCTGCGCTGGAAGAGGAGAGAGCAGGAAGAGGTGATATAATAGAGGAGTCTCACTCCTTATGTAAATATCTATTGGTGGTTGGATGGATGGACGGTTCTCTATGTGCTGTGAGGTTTTCAGTTGCCAAACATTAACACCCTGCAGGCAAGAAAAGTGGCCTTGTTGTGAGCAGTTTCATGCTAATGCGATAACAGTTAGCTTAGTTAGCTAGCCTCTCGTTCATGAGTAGATGCACGCTTCCTTCTTTGCGGTGATACAGATCTCCAAAACTCGGCAACTCATACCAAAACGATCGAGGTGGATAATTAGAACTCCAGGTAAGTCCCTTTAACGACACCTTACAGCTTACTTAAACATCTCTGGCATTTTAAAGCTTGGAGTCTCCAAGTATTTCTTCAGCACCAATGCTGAGTGACCTCTCCTATCAAAGATGTCGTCCTTACTCGAGCTGAAGTCTCCTCTTGTACATTTAAACTTGAGAAACTGTTTTCGTTTGTAGCCCTGTGAAATAACTAGACGACAGAATATTTAATGTTTAAAGCCTGTAAAGAAATTCCCCTTTAATGGGAAGCTGTTGAGTTTTTATTGTCCAATCCCAGCACAAGTGAAATGTGTCTCCTGCCACCCGTCTATAGAAACCCAATGTAGAGTATAGGACTGTACTCCACTACCAAGGGAAACAACCCAGTCCTCAATCATTTTTTAGTTTGACTAAGAAAAAGACTTTGTGCACTTTAAAAGACCAGGCCTTTGCTTTGTGTCCCCCCCTCCACTGCAGAAGTCATCTTGCTTAATGCCTGTGGGTTTCCACTTGAGTTATTATGAGCCCGAGGGCGATAGCCTGACTCTAACTGAGCCCCAAACACTCGGCCGTGATTCATGGCTGCTGTACTCCCCTCAGCCTTTTTCCCGCCCACGTAATGGAAATAATGGAAACGGGGAAATATTTGCCCCCTGATGCTTTTTATTTCACTCTGCTTGAGTGAAGCATATTAACAAAAGCGATGCATCATATATATTTTCTGAAAAAAGACTCTAAGTTTATTAGGTGGAAAATAGAGACTATAAGTTAGAGAATGGTCCTTCATCACCAGTTCTTATGGAGATTCGTATGGAAAAGGTAAAGCACAGTACTAAACTGTGGCCTCGTGATGCAAAAAGACTTAAAGGCTCAGACGTACTCAGCAGTGTTTTTAAAGCAGTGTTTTTCAAAGTGGGGTCCTTGAGGATGTTCCAGGGGGTCCCCAGGGGTCACTTTAATTACATCCCTAAGTAACACAATGACAGAATATGTGATTACTTTGGTCACTATTTGGTCGCTTTATGTAATAAAACGAAATCTTATCAGATTTCACGTGTTCTGGTGTGTGAATGCATTTTAGAAAGTTAGCGTGTCTTTTTGTTTCTTTATTTCTCTGCCTGAAGGCGTGAACAGTCATCTGACTCTCACCCATAGCGGCGCATGTTAACCTGTCATTATGTTGGGTTGCTTCTGTTTGCTGTTTGTCACAGAGCCATTATCTCCCATCACTCCTCATCTCCTCTTCCTCCCTCAGTCCCAGCCAGCGTGTCACTAATTAAGTCAGCTGCACAAAGTTGACTATCACTGACAGCTAACTGACATTAATCTGCTAAGAATTTGTGAAATGACTAAAAAGCGGTGTGCGGGTTTGTAATTGGTGTGAATTGTGAAGCCCCCCCCGTCTCCAAAATGCTCCCCAGCTGTTGCTCATCATTTCCAGATGTTGCCTTCCGCTGCCTCACATACAGAGCAGATAAACGCTGCGTTAAGCACCTGTAAACTGAGTGTTGTTTACGTTAAGGAATTAGCGTTACACTCTCATTTTCTCTCCACAGATTGATGACAGCGACTCCAACTCCGAGTATTCGGATGATGACGTCGTGGGCCGAGGCCGATCGGAGCCGGAGACGAAGCCCATCTTGTCTGTTCGTAAGTATCACAAGTGATTATAGTGGACAGGACATGGGTACATATCCTCCAAACTAAAAGACTAAACAGGCAATGCAAAAAGCATTTCTTCTGAACATAAGATAAATGATAAATATGATCTTTTTGTAATCTGCCATCACTTACATTTCTGCACAGAAGCTGCTTACTACTAAAAGTGTTAAGTTTAACTTGGACCGAAATGTTTCTTGTTTCCCATGAAGTCACACACTTTATTGATCTATTGATTCACCCTGACCTCGTCCTCATGAGGCTTTACCGTGCCTTCCCATCATCACATTACTTATAGACATGATAGTTTTAGCAAGTTTTCTTTTCCTAGGATGATGATGGAGTGATCTACTCTGCCTTTGATTGAACCCTAACCAATCAGCAGCCCTCTTACCTAAACCTAATCAGCCAATCACTGAAAAAAAAAACAAGTACTAGCCAATCATAGGCAGAGTAGAGCAGGTCACTCTGTCGCCATCCTAGGAAAAGAAAATTGGCATAGTTTTTGGGATTTGAATAAAATGTCTGATGCTGTTGTTTTAAGGGTGCAACAGGTCACAAAACTCACGGTTCAGATCTTTTTGTATCCACCAAAGCCCCTAAAAGAAGTCTGGCATAGTCTCAGAACTGAATATGAAAGCACGCGATGAAACTTTTTCCACTGAAGCTGCTTAATCATAATATTTGTAATGTTTTTGTTGTGTGGCTAAATGTTGTGATCTGTTTATGTGAAGGTGTGCGCCTTGTGGTGCACCCTTTCTTTGACGTTTCTCTCCCTCCGCCACGTATGGCCTTCGCTGTAAACGATGTTTATGTTTCCACAGAGAGATCAGGAGGTCACGTCGATCACTTCGACATTGTGGAGCGGGTCGAGATGGGTCAAATGGCCTCCATGTTCTTCAACAAAGGTAATTATTCCTCTGGCCTCGAGCTCCTAATCTCACTGGCCATTATTCAATTAACTGCAGACACCACCTTCATTCTTTTTTTTTTTTAACACATTTTCTGTCCAGTTCTCACATTCACAAAGGGAGGCTGCTGGCTCTCTTAATTGGATGTAATTATATATGGATAAATTGCCTTTGGTTGTAATTACCTGTTTGAGACTCTATTAAGGCTGTTAATCTTTCTGCTGTGCATGTGTGTGGGAGACGGTAAGGATTCTGCATTGAAGCCTTAATCACGTTCACCTTGAATCACACACACACCTTGTGGCTTTTCATTCCTCGAACCCACGTTTCTCAGTACATCTTCCAGGCCTGGTGTCTGCATGCAGCACCCCCCCACCCCTTCTCCTCATCTCCTCCCTCCCCTTGTCTGCTTGCGTTACGCCGCCCGGCTCTTCTTAACCAGGCACAAGTGACTCAACAGACTGCAGCGTCCCTGTTGTCGCAGGAACAACAAAAAGGTCAAAGCTTTGACAACATCATCTGCGCTGACATGTTCTGTCCTGTCAGCGTTTCGGCACTAGGTGGAGCACTCGACACACATAGTGTGATGACACCAGCTCGTGTTCACACCCACACGTGTCAACACGCTCATGCATGCCGTCATGCTGTTAAAGCTGCAGTGTGCTCCCACCTAATCATTCAGCGTCCTGTCACTCAGTCTGTTAAAGGTGAAGTGCTAAAAAAAAAAATCTTTGCTGATGACCTTTCTCACCATGTGTGCAGGTGAGGCACGTGGAGGTATCGATTGGTAATAAAGAAACGAGTTCTCTCTCCTCTTCTCTCCCTCACACATGCTATGGGACAACCGCCTAGTGACTCTAATCAGAAATGAATTAGACAGACACGAGTCGCAGCACATGCTGGACGAGGGAAGGTTGAAACGCTGCGTCTTCAGGTTCTACTTGCTGTACAGATTTTTCATACGTGTGTGTGTGAGCTTCCTGTTAATGCGCAATGAAGAAATCTAGCAGGTCAAGCAAGGCGTCATGTGAATTTGAAGGTATTAGTACTGACATATCTAAGACTTCGTAAATGCTAAATGTTGTCTAAACACAAGTTTAAGAAGTTGAAACTAAGATCTGTGCTCTCGACTAAGAGTCGCATCATGCATGATCGGATCTAGTTCGTACAACGTGTTGTCCAACCGTATTGTGAATCAAAAGTGTTCAAAGCTGTTTCACACTGGAAGTCAGAGTGTAAAGCTGACCATAGAGAAAGGGGAGGCATGATATTGTTTAAATATGCAGATAGTGTAACGATATTTTCAGAGATTTGTTTCTCCTGGAATGGATTTACAATGTTTCGCTCAGTTGTTCGCTTGAAAAGTGTCAGAGATAGTTGTGTAACAAATGGAAATAGTGAGCTATAACCCTTTTTATACGGGCCAAAAAACTCACTAACATCTAGCTTTTCTCTGTAATGACATAGCCTACAATCTGCATTTGTTCTGCCCCAAATGACTCTGCAGTAGTCATGAGTGTTTAGCGGCTCCAGCTCCAATCCACAGATGGAAACATGGCACCCAGGTGGACATGCTAACGTTTAGAGGTGTCAAAACTCTTCACATCCATGATTCGAATTAACTTTCAATTTTAAGGTTAAAAAATATCATTAACTCCTCTGGGATCAACAAAATATAGAGTTTCAGCTCGGTAAACTCTCTTCTCAAACAAACCGATAAAGGATTTCTGAACAAGACATTTCCGAAGCTGTCACCTGGTCACCTCGGACTGGTACTGAGGTATTTCTGGTACCACTCAGTTGATCGTCTTCGATCAGTCAGGATCAGATCAGGATAAGCGTCTGGAAGTGCAGCTGCAGGTCATTGACCTGAGAATACTGTGAGAATCACAGATCCTGCTTGTGATTTTGATGATCGGAATTGAAAGCTCATTGCAATCAATTCTGGATTCAGAATTGAAATCGTGGCACCGGTACAAATTTTTTGCGCCTTTCTGCCACCTTGTTATGACATGCCTTGAAGTTCCGGACGTTGGTGGTTTAATACTCCATCCGCAGCCCTCAAAGAACATTCATTCGGTGTTGAGTTTGAAAGAGGGACTGAAGTAAAAGATGGCAAAAACTGGTGGTGTGAATGTCAGATGGTCAGTTTTGGAAAGTTACAGACACAGCCCCTGTTTTGTTGGAGTAGGGGGCTTCTGGAGGTATTTGAACATCTGACAAAAGGTTCTGATCAAGTCAGATTAAGGGTACAGTCACACATGTACAAAGTTCAGCACTGTTGAAACAAAGATGCTAATTTGCTGGATTCCCGAATTTTGTGCTTGTGTTCCCTAAAGCTGAAGCAAGTACTTGATTAATTGATGAGTAGATCCCGAATCTCTGGTTCAAGCCCCTCATATGTGAGGATTTGCAGGTTTTCTTTATCCTCAATGGATTTAAATTGAATATTTTTGGACAACAGTTGGATTCTATGTTTTATGCATTGCATAGACCGAACAATTAATCGTAAACTTAGTCCACAATGATCTTAATTGATGAATTTCTTGTTTGACCTAGTGTTAATACAGTTGTAGACTCATTGCCAGGTGAGAGCACTAATAGAAAGGACAGGCCTCTGGATGACCCCAACATGTTCAGATTAATGATAATTTATGTAAAAACATGCTGAGGACTGGTACGCCTGTCGAGAAACTTGTAAAAGTAAAATGTAGGCACCACATGATACAGCCGAATTTTATTGTGCTTGTTGATCAGTTTGAGTTTATTTATTTTCGCCCCTAACATCATATGTCAAAGCTGAATGTGGATATTTATTTACTTTTATCTAATGGTGCAGTTACACTAAGGTTGATGAATTCATTTTAGTGCTAAATGCTAGACGATTAATCTTTAATTTTATTTTCAGTAAATTAATTGGCAACAATTTTTACAATTAATTATTATTACACAGATTCAAATGTTCACTGATTCTGGGACCTCCTACAGTAGTTATTTACAGATTTTCTGTGTGTTCTGTGCTGGTAAATTAAATAGCTTTTGGGTTTTGGACAGACGATTATTAGATTAATTTAAAAATAATCAGCAGATTAATTGGTAATTAAAATAACAGTTTGTTGCAGCCCTAGCTATGGATTCTGTATTCTGGCACTGCCTCTTGATCAGTGTGCATTCAGATTTTATAGTTTGAACTTCTGCATAATCTAAGAATAAACACAACCAGGCCATGAGGAGCTATTTATTTGCATCTGGAGTGTTTTTAGTCGCATCAAAATGCCTTAAAATGTAGATCTCAGTCCCCTCCAAAGGAACGGCTGTGCAGTTTGTAAGAAACAACAACTTAATTCAAACCAACACGGGGAAACAAACCTAAATTGCAAGGGATTATGGGTGTTAGGGTACAGATGTTGACGTGTGATAACCAGCAGTTCCTCCTTGGAAAGCGGCAAAATCGGCTGAGGGTAAACTGCAGCGTGGACTGACAGTTGTATTCAGCTCTTTCACCGTGTGTCCAAGGAGCTGAATAACAAGGAGGAGTGCAAGCAAGTCAAGTTACAGGATGTCGAATCAGTTTTTACCACTCCCTTCACAGATAATAAACTGCAGGTATGATTGCACACCGTCTTTCCGTCCTGCACCTTTGCAAGCAATTAACAGGCATCCCTCCCTCCTGCTGTTGAAGAGGCACTCTTGGAGGGCATTGACTTCCTCCTGGACTGAAATTGACGTGGCAGCGGTGGTAGGGCGGGCTTTGGATTAAGGCCACGGATATCAGCCTGACCTGCAGCCACTGACAGGAATGTTGATGGGGGCTGGTTTATCTGCACCGCTGTGGAAAGGTTTTACTCTAACCTTCACATTGATGATTTGAAAGTTGATTAGAAGACGACTTTGGCTAAAGTCACAAAGAGAGAGAGACTAACAGCGCGCTGTCCTTGCATCAGCGTCTTGTCTCAGCTGTTCTTCCCTCTGCGGTGTGATGCGGTGGTTAACACGGCGGCTATGCAAGCAGTAGGATGTTTTCTAAAACTTGAGCCGTCCTTCCCCTGACATAACCATGGCGGCGAATACTAATTTACTTGGCTGTAACCCGGGCTTTAATGAGAGCCAAAACATGGACACATCCATTTTTAATACTTGAGTGACTTTTACTTAAATGTCATACTTGAGAATGAGAGCACTGGCAAAATGGAAAGTGGCTGGGAAGATAAATGGACATGTTTGCTTGAGCCCGCAGCCCAATATTTTTCCATGAGCCACTGCTACAATAGTTCTCTGTGTCAGCTTGGTAAGAGGTACACTTTAATTTCAGGCAGGGTGTTATAATGGCTAACCGTGATCAACCCAACAGATCGATATTACAAGTTGAGTCCCGGGAAAGAAGCTGGCTCCATGAAAGCTTGATTTGTTTCTCAAAATGAAACCAAGTGAGGCCTGTAGATTCTGTTTACTGATGGTTGGAGGCATATGTGGAGCTGTGGGAGAGAAAGTAGCTCAGATTTTCTAAGACTTGCATGTTTTTACAGCAGTAAAAACAATATAATATTTCCATATGTGGCTTTTACCAGACAGTTTGATAGGACGGTGCTATGAAAGTGGTTTAGATTAGAAGATTTATGCCATTGTCTATGATGGGGATATCTCCCCTTTTAATACTGGCTGCTTCTATCTGCCATTCATGTACTTGTGTGAATTGAATATCCCACTTTCAGTGTAATGTTGTGAGCAGTCATGATTAGATTGGGCCTCGCCTGAAGCAATGGTATGGCTGCTTTTAATCTTAAATTTCAGCTTCAAGTAGATATATTGCTATCTGAACATACGTTAATAATTAACAACACATCGCAGTATGACGATGCCTAAAACTTATTTGTGGAAATGTGCCATTACATAGTTTGTCCTCCAGAGGGTGCTGACAGGCTTATCATTCAAGTGTCCTGCTCAGTGTACAGTGTATATATATTAGTTACAATTAGGGCTATAGGGTTAGCAGTTTAAAAATAAATGTTAAATTTTAAAATTAAATATCAGCATCACTCCCAAATAAACATTTCTGACGATAAGACTGAGTACCATAGTTTTCTTATTTTGCCGAGTGAATCTTTAAAAACGTTTACAAAATACGTGCATATATCGGCATCAGCAATCGGCCAAAATGTGTTGGAAAATATTGGCATATCAGGTATTGGCAAAAATCAAATATTCCTACCTCCGCAAATCCAATATCCACACCTCTGATTTTATTTTTTTAGCAGTTCAAATAAGTACATCTGGTCTTGCTCTCTGTGTTTGTTTGAGCCAATCAGATTTATGTAGATATGATTAGGTACAGGGATCATGGATAATCATGGATAAGATCGACTATAAGTTGCCTTACAGAAATAACACTGTGCTTAATGACATATTGACATGACTGGCAGGTATATCATCATCATCAGTTTTTCTTTTTAACCAGCAAATATTAATATTGTCGTCAAAAATCCAGTATCGGTCGGTTTAAGCCAAGATCTGAATCTTTGAGTTGACTCCTGTGCTCGTAGTTCTGGATGTAAAAACTTTGTCGGCAAGTAAAGCAGCAATGATTTGTCAGAAAATTAATCGGGTATAACTATTCTGATATTTTTGATATTTTTTAAGTGCCAAATATTCGATGATTCAGTATTTTCAGATGTTGTGATTTTTGTCGGTCGGACATAAAAAGACATCTGATGATCAAGTGGACTGTAAATTATACTGAGCCTTTTTCTGTTCTGGGATGTTGTACAGATCGATTGATGGAGAAAACACTGATGAAAATAATCATTAGTTGCAGCCCTAATCCCAGTGATGTTAACTATAGATTTATTGTTATTGTGTACCGACAGAGAAATTCCCTGTGTTACCTTCATCACACAGAAGTTTTGTTGTCATGGTAGACTTAAATTAGTCATTTCTTACACTGTATTTCGCTGTTTACTTATTTTTAGAGACATATCGTTCATGGAGTTGTTGCCTCTGGAGCTGGCTCAGTTTAGATTTGACTTGTAAAAGTCTATAATCTCAGTTCATCAGAATTCCACTCTTGATATTCCCACAAGAAGTAGAATTTGAGTATAAGGAGAGAACGATTAATGAGGTGAAATTCAAAGTTAAGTCTTTTTTTGTTCTCTTAATTTCAGAGGTTTTGAGTGTGACAATGTTATGATGACTTGGTTGTAACCATGAAACTCACTTTACATGGGAGCTCAAAACAGACTTTTTATAATAGGATATTAATATTTTTCCATTCTTGTTCTGTAATGTATAGTATTACATCCCTACTGTTAAACCTGTATAAAGAAATGTCTTCCCATATTCTGCACGCAACTAAATAGTGGCGTCTTTTTTCTGCAGCTGCTCACAGAGAGGTTGTCATGTCTGCTGTCAGTCAGAAGCAGAGCGATGATGGGTAGTGATGTGTTTCACAGCTACATGAAAGACTCCTATGTGAAGACCCATTTTGCAGCTTTTTTTGCGTTTGGCTCTTGGTAATTGGGAAATATTAGTTACAGTGCCGTGAAGGCCTGCATCCCTGTGGTCATGCAGGGCTCTCGCCTTGCTATCGCTTACTAACAGCGGCAGCAGAGTACAGTCCGTCCTGTTTCTGCTATCTGCCACTGGGACACTAATACGCCAACGTTGTGCCGCAGGAGACGTTATGCAGCGTAGAGAAGGACTCGTTTCTAAAGCTGAAAAACTCATAGTGAATTAATTTCCCTTCTTCTTCCTTAACCCTAAACATGCCTATCCACTTTAAACCTGGAATATATTTTAATATCATATTATATCCGGACAGTATGTCAGCAGTTGTTTCACCACTGAACTAGTGTACTTTGCATTTTAGGGTACATGAAAATACGATTTGTGCCTTTTTAGTGCAAAAAAAAAATAAATATATGTGAACCAAGAGGATACATTTTCACCCACTCTTTGTTCTCCAAGTTTATAAAATTGGCCATGTCGTACTTTTCACATTGTATTGTAAATTAAAGTAGTAGTATTGATTAAATTAAATGAACCAAGGCTGAAATATAACATTTAAAAACATCAGTGCAATCATCTCTGTTAATTGCCCCATTGTTATTGCCAGATTTCCATATAATGCATAAGACCACTTTTAAGTAGAACTAGTAAAATGTTTATTTTACTAAGACTTTCTGTTTCATGTCATGAGTTATATCACTTTTCTGTTTGTTTTGTGTAAATTTTACAGCATTTTGTGGCTTCTCACCAAACTTACATTTTTTAATTGATTCACGGGAACGTCCTCAAAGACGGTGTGTGCTCCTGTATAACAAATACAAAACATTTTTTTGTGCCGCTATTTAAAAATATAAGCCAAAAAAAAAAGAAGCCCCATCAAAAATTCAATTTCTTTGGAAGTTTTTTTCCGGTAATACAAAATCTTGTATCATCTACAAAAAAAACCAACCATTTTCAACCAATAATATCACCCATCAATCAATCAACAGTAAGAGCTAGGTTAATATTTCATGTCAGAAGGGTGCAGCTGGAGCGGAGTGTTTCTGGGGGCGGGGCCTCACTGATCACTACTATTACTATTATTACGAAAAAACAACTTTATTCACTGATTTTGGTGAAACTGGATCATATTTTATGGAGAAAATATATTTTCTGGCTTTCCCTCTGATGGTGATTTATGGAGTTTCCTGATGAACAGATGACTTTACTTGTTGCTGAAGTAACCGCTAACTGATGCTAACTGTAC
>JBBPCS010000672.1:12370426-12395932 GCA_037974645.1 Hollardia meadi
TATCACTCTCCTTCTTCTCCTTCTCCATCAGCGGGGTTCTTTTTCTTTTGCAGGGTAGAGTTTCCACAGTTATTCCACTTGTTCTACTGTTACCTGGGGATGGCGACTGGGAGAACAATGCCTCTTCCTGTTTTGGTTCCACAGTAGATTACACGCTTCCTACGTGGCGTAATCCGACCTTCTTTTTTTTTCCGTGGAAAAAATCCAGTCTGGTGGCTAGTGAAAGCGAGGCAGGGAACCAATCGGATGGTGTCTTTAGCCATTACACTGTGGAACACATGTTTACTTCTATTTCCTCTTTAAAGCTAAATCAAGTCCTCCAACCACACAGATTCAGTGCATCTCAATGCAGTGGACGGTGTATGTATGTAATATGTAACAGTAAGCAGAAGCAGATAATTGGTTCCTTTTTTAAACATGTGATTGGATTGTTCTTTGTCTTGCAGTTTATAGAGACGTGTGCATTAGCTTCTTATCTGTGGATAATGTACACATTTTCAGAGCTCCGGCTGAGTGAGTGGGCTAAGTGATGTTTTCGTGAAGCTGTTAGATAGTGTCATGGAGTTTGGCTGGCTCATCCCTGTGAACCTGAGCTGCAGTATGGAGTGCTAAACAGTAAGCAAACTGCTGTGCTGCTCTGCGCTGTGTTCACTGATAGCCCTATCTGAGATCACACAACTTGTTATGAGGCACGGCAGCCTCTTATCACCCAGTAGCCCACCAAACACAGCAGCAGCGGCCCGCTAGCTCTGGTCCTGATACATTTAAAGTGATCGAGCTCTACCACAGCGAGAAATCCAGAGTCCTTGTTGAGAACTGGGCAAAGGGCCAGGGCTACTAATCGCCTAAGAGATTATCCAAGAGCGCTCGAGGAGTGTCTCTCTTAATTAATGATGGGATGATTGCTGTGCCCTAAAACCACAAGAGGGGGAGATGTTTAAATTGGCAAACAAGATGAGTAAACAGAAGTGCAGCATCACCAGAACCTTACGTTGCATGAGAGTACAATGTAAGGCTGGGTATCGTTTAAAAAAATTAAGATACAGTACTCTTAGAGTGATACCAAACCAAGAGTACCTAATTTGATATATACATATCTCAGCAAACTGCCAACTCCATCAAATACACCACGCTCAACTTGAACACACCACAGACCCTATGGGTTGTAGCTGCTTTGGTAGAGGGCCAATCACACGTTGCATTAAATCAAAGAACACTTGCAGTGATTGGCTGTGAGCAAAACCATACAAATAGTCTTTATTTTTAGCTCTTGGTACAAAAAGAATCAAATCCAGGTATCGTTTGACTTAAGAAGTTTCAATGCTTCTAAGCTATTTCGGTCAATACCTTAAAGGAATAGTTGAATGAAAATTGAAAATGAAAATTCAGCCATTATCTGCTCACCCCCATGCGGATGAAAGCCGGGTGAAGTTTCTTTGTCCACAAAAGTTTTTTAGAGCTTCACAGCAACACAGTGTTGCAGCATTCTTCGAAACAACTGAAGAAAAAAGCTGAAAATGGCTTCATACAGCTTGTCTGGCGTAATCCAACGTTAATTGCACCCTTTCACTCGAAATCTTCACTGTGGTGGTGCGCACTAACACTTTCATCTTAGCGGCTACAGTGAAGATTTCAGCTTATAAAAGGGTATAAATAACGTCTTATGAAATCAATTTGGAATTACGAACTTGGATTACACCGGACAAGCTGTATGGGGCCATTTTATGTTTGTTTTTTTCCCCCTGTTGTTTCTTGTAAAGCTCCAGAAATGTTTTAAGGACGAAGAAATGTCACCCGACTTTCCATCGGCATGGGGATGAGTAGATAATGAATGAATATTCATAATTGGGTTCACTATTCCTTTAAAGGTATCAAGCACCGACACCTACGTAGCCCAAATACAATGAAACGCTGTCACAGCAGAGCCACTCCTTTCAAACACTAAAGCACAGCAGAGAAGTCCTTGACCTTCTTGCGATCATCAATGAATTGCTCACGTTTAAGTGTCCAAGTCGTCCTCTCCGAGGAGCGAGCCCCCCCCGACTTGCAGCTTTCTTGTGCTTTGCCACACACGAGATTGATCACCTCTGGCCTTCTACCATTTTCTACTCATTAATTGAGTCCAGGAGTCCTGTCTCCTCTGAGATAGCCGCTGAAGAATCTGCAGTCAATGACTCCTTGGAGCTTTGAGAGTGTGTGCCAGCCTTGGCTTAACAGCAGCAGCTTTGTTTGCCACTGGTGAGCATACAGCTGTGAGAGCCCCCTCTGGAGGGTTGTTAAGTTGAAGCATTCCTTCGGAAGGTTGTTGCTATCCCCATCTAGGTAATATAAATCACAGGCTGCGAGATAGACGGCCACTAGTTATGTGGACGGTGATGTGTGGCTGTTTGACACTTGCTCAATTTACCCAGTTCCTGTCGTTGCATGCTGCGAGTATTGGCGTGGCCTCAAGTGTCAATTTGGAAGTGGTGTAATCACCATATCCTGACAGACATCTGCAGAGGTAAATGGCTCATCACATCTGAAAGAATGTGTTTTGTGTTGGGTCTTTGGTAAGATTGGTGTTGCAATTGGATTGTAGTGGGTGACAAGATAAGACTTCATCATCCTCTCAGTGCATAAGAAGGAAGACCATATAGTAAGGAACAGGCAATAATGGCTGTAAGAAGAAATGACAAGTTTAGATTAAAACAGAATGTCAGGCTGATGTATATTTTATTTGTTACTGGTTTTGATAGTCACGGAATAATGCGCTTAAATGTAACTCGACGCCTCTTTTACGTCAATGCACTGACCTGCAGTGAATTTACTATGTGAATAAACACTAGACTCTGTTTCCTTGTTCCTTCACAGCTGTCAGCTGTCAAAGCTAATATGCTCTTATTTCATGGCTGTGTAGTGCTTCGGCATTGAGATTCATAGCTATAGGTGCAATGAGTGCGATAAAATTGTCACAGGCCGCTGTGATTTGCCCACGTCCTGTATCATGATGCAGCTGAGAGTCGGTGACAAATGAGCACATTATGGAAAGCTTCATTCTTGTGGCTTTTTCCTGGTGTTCAGCTCCTCTCTACCGTCTGATTGACTTTCAATTTCTTTGAAAACTAAGGGGTTAGTTCCTGTGTCTAAAGTAAGATAAATTAGTCCTCTGCCTCTGATTAGCATAAACCTTTGTGGATTGTGGGCAGAAAAAAACAGGTGTTATGCTTTAGATTTTTGTAATTTGGAGGGATTCATAATATTATGTGATTATTAACCCCCATTTAAGTTTAACTGGGAGCTTTACCAGTACGACCAGCCTTGCTTTCCTTTCTCACAGGCTCCCTTGCAGTATCTTAATTTTGGCTAGACTTGCAAAAAGAAGCTTTATTGGTGCCCAACCACCCTGAGGCACTCTTAATTAAAAGCCCCATGCTTGTTTCCTTTGTGCAAGTGTTGGTGTCAGAGAGGAGAAAAGCTCTCCTCCTCCTGTCCTGCACTTTTTCCTCCCTCGTGTGCAGCAGGCAGGCAGGTGCCAGTGGTTCACACATATAACACATTATAGACAGAAAGGTGAGAAGAGTTTGAAGGAGAAAGAAAACAGGAGGAGCAAAGGGAGCAGACAGATGGATTGTAGTGATGGCTCTGTCACACATTAAAGATGTTATTTGGGAGAGAAAAGTAATGCACAAAGGAAGTGTGTGTGTCTCCAACATGGCAGACAAAAACGAGACTGATATGTAGCCTCAAAACACACTGATAAGCTAATGAAACCTGAAAGAGCTGCAATAATAAGTTGATTAATCGAGTAGTGGATAGACAGAAGAAGAACAATTGTTTTGATAATGGATGAATTGCTTCAGTCATTTTTCATAAATAAACATTGTCTGGTTTCAGCTTCTCAAATTTGAGAAATTGCTGCTTTTCTTTGTGATATACGACAGTAAATTAAATATATATTTGTTCTGCTGAAACAAGCAAACTACATCATCGTTGTAAAATACATTTTCTTAAAAACTTTTTTTTAACATTTCACAGATTAAACAATCAATTAATTGTAAAAAAAATAATAATTGGCAGATAAATCAGTATAAAAATATAATCCTTACTCTGTGTGTGCGTTTCCTTGAGAGTTGGTCTGTTGCCCAGCTGTTTGACTTCTCTACGTAAGGTCAGAGTGGGGAGGATTGCAACTCGCAGAGCTTTCCCGAGAGCCAGAGATTACATTGGATGTACGCCAAAGATGCACTAAAATATTGAACACTTGTGCAACAGGTTTACAGATTTTGGACTCCGATGTGTGTGAGTGCTTACAACTACGCTGATGTAAGTGTATGGGAAGTGTGAAACGAGGTGAGGAAAGTAGCTCTGCTCTGTTTATTTAAAATCAAGATGTGTTTCTCTGTTGTAGTCCTTGATGCTTCTTTTTCAGTGGCCCACGGATGATCTTTCCTAGATTTATGTCCCATAAAACAGTTGAAGGAAGTAAGTACCTAGAATAATTTAGCATCTGTGTCCCATCTTCGTTTTCCTTTTCCTCAAAGAAAATCTGGTTTAGATTCCTCTTTATAGTAACCATTGTTCAAATGGGAATATTACATTTCCACATTAGCGTTTTCAGTTTTCTCCATCACATTGAAACAACAAAAATGATGGGAAGATGACTAAATATCTCCGCTCCAGCGATAGTTGTCACGGAAGGAATTATGTTTTTGGGTTATCCGCACGTCCGTCCCATTCTTGTGAATCTCAGGAACACCTTGACAGACATTTTTCAAATTTGGCACAAACATTCACCTGGACTCAAGGATGAACTGATTAGATTTTGGTGGTCAAAGGTCAAGGTCGCTGTGACCTATTAAACAATTTTTTTGTCATAACTCAAGAAATTCATATGCTAATTATGACACAATTTGACACAAACTGTGCTGATTGTATAGATCTTCTGTGGTGCCAGGTTGAACATGTGTGTGCAGAATCCATGTTTTAGAATTTGGAGCTTCTTTGCAGCAACATTCATATTTGAAGTATTGTAGTCCGCCACAAGCTCATTGATTCTGCTGATATTGAGCTTCAGGTGATTGTTGTTGCACCATGTGACCAAGCTCTCTATCAGTCACTACATATATTATGAGTCTGGACAGACATGGATGGAAACTGTTGTTTGTTCGCTAAACAAACGGTACGAACATAACAACCAAAGTATGCCCGACCGCAACATTTGACAATCCCCCACTCTTTTCTCCTTCATCACCTATTCTTTGTTATTAACTTATGATTTAGTTTTTCCTTTTCATTGCATGATGATTTAATCCCCCCCCCCCCCAAAAAAAGAGAAGGCCAATGTTGTTTTCCCCACTCACACTAAAATGCATTTACAGATTAAGCCACTTGCATTAATTTGGATATTTCCTTGGGTTTAGTCCTTGTTTTCCTTGTATTTCCTCTTTATTTTTATTTAAATTTGATGTTTATTTTTTTGTTTTGAAAGAATCTCTTTGAATCTCTTTAAGGTACTTTCCAATAATTCTTCTTCTAATAATAATAATAATAGTAACATAAACTGAAAGTAGTAGTAGTCATAGTAGTAGGCCTATTATTTCTTTCTTAATCTCCCTCAGACACTTCCATTCTTGTTAATATTTTTCCAGACACTCACCTCTGTCCTGAACGCCTTTGTCACTGACAGTTTCTCCTTCCCTTTGTACAGTCCGTCCCTGATAATTGGAATTAATTTCTTCCTCCTAACATACATTAAAGTGCCACTGCAGGAGCACACAGTAGCTGATTAATAGAGCTTGTTTGAAACTTCCCACCCTGCATGCCTCCCCTCCACCCTGTTCGAGCACTACAACCTCTACTGGAAGCTATTCTTGGACCTGCTGTACTTGCCCTCTTAAGTACTTCCATAAAAGGCAGCAGGGATCACTCTTTCATTAATGCATTACACCCACAAAGTGTATGGAAGCGTGTGATACAGAATCATTTTCTGCATATGTGTGGCAAATTATGGTCCGAGTGGTACTTCCTAAATGTCACCCTGTGTTTAAAGGACAGCATGGTGATGAAAGTCGGGGAGCTGGCTGCTGGCCATTGCGGGGCTATGACTAACTCCTGGTGTCACGGGCTGATTGTGTGTGTGTGTGTGTGTGTGGAGGTGAGGTGGCTCACTGCAGCCACATGATTGTCAGCCCGTAAAAGTAGCACTGCATGCCGCGCTCAAAGGTCTCCTTTAGACACACTCAAGCTAGTTGCCAGAGAAGCACCTCCAGAAATCAATTGGAGATGCGATGTGAACAGCAGGAGGTGGAGACACACGGAGAGGCTTCTTGATCTTCACCTGGTTCCAGCAGCTTTACGTCGGAGCATGAAATGTTCCCGAGTTGGTTTTTTACGCCTGATGATTCTGGAACAAACAGCTGGAAGGCAGTTCCACACTGGGAGAATGAACTTTATTCACATGTGGTGTATAAGCTTCCCTTTTTAAAGAAGTATACTGCTGGAAAAATGGTCTTGTCATAAAACTAGGCTGTCTATGCTGTAAGAAAAGACACAAATATTTCTGTAATTGGTGACCAGATAGAACAGGCTGTGGTATTCCCTTTTGTTCAAAAGGTAAAAAACCTACAACAACCGGAATCCACTCGACCAATAGATGCTCCAACTGGTGGGTGATGTATTGTGAGTTGGGTGGTGCTTGGTTTTGGCTCGTCCTTTTGAGACAGTATGGTGGCCGGCTGCTTACACACGATATCCAAAGTTTTTAGTATCAAAGAAATTAAAATGGTAGATAACAAGTATACAACAGTTTGGAGTCTAAGGTGGATCACAGCTCAGCCTTGTTGGCATGTATGGAGGGTTGAGTTTGGCATTGGACAAGAACATATTGATGTAGTTCAGGGAAAGCAGCAGAGCATGAAAGGGAGATGGTATAAACCCACACTCATGTTACAGTATACTCTCCCTGTCAAACTGAAAAGAAGGGGCTGTTTGCTGGACAATATGTATAGAACTTTGCCAATATGGATTACAGATTTAATACTGCCCCCCTTTTTTAAATATTGATGAAGACTGAATACACACTGAAGCCCATTATGTCCTGTAGCCATGTTCTGTATTCTTGACATTCTGGACTTGGTTGTCCAGTTGCCCTTGAGTCTTCTCATAAAGGAAATAAAAGGAAATTCAAATATAATACAGTATGCTGTTACACTGTCTGGTTCAGCAAATCAAAAACAAGTTTTATAAAAGAAGTCTCATGTAGCTGCCTATGTAAATAATCAGTAAATGGTTTAATCTTCAATGGACACAAATGGCCTCGTGCAGAAAACATCCTGACTTAGATATACACCGATCAGCCACAACATTAAAACCACTGACGGTTAAAGTGAACAACATTGATCATCTCATTACAGTGCAATATTCTGCTGTGGATCTTGGCATTCATGTGGATGCCAATGGACACAAACCATCTGCCCAAATACCCTTGCAGACCAAGCGCAGACCCCAATGACATTGGTCTCCCAGCAGGACAATACGTGCTGCCACATCACAAAAACTGCTCAGGAACAGCCCGAGGGACCTGACGAAGAGCTCGACCTCGCCTCAAAATTCCCCAGACCCAAATCTGATTGAGCATCCATGGGACGTGCCGATCCACGGATGCCATCGGGGAGTGTTGGGAGTGCTGTTGGCATGAGGGGGTTTACTTGACTACAAACAATGTTTGTGAGGGTCTTATGGGTCAAAAAACATCCACATGAATACCAGGACCCAGGGTTTTCCACTAGAACATTGCACTGTAGCCATGATCAATGTCATTCACTTGATCTGTCAGTGGTTTTAATGTTGCGGCTGATCGGTGTAAGTACAGTAAGTTTATGTTCTGCTGTCGTCTCTGTGGGTCATTTACTGTCACAGTTAATTCCACCTCCTCTGTTGTCTTTACAGCGTTCACAATGATGATCATCTTGGCTCTTATCCGCATTGGAAAAGGCACCGGCGAGGGCCACCCACCAGTCGCCTCCCTCTCTGGGGTTCCCAACTTGTTTGGGGTGTGTGTCTACTCCTTCATGTGCCAACACTCCCTGCCGTCACTGGTGACACCCATCTCTGACAAGAAGTACGTCGGCACCCTGGTGTTTGCAGACTACATCCTGATCCTGGGCTTCTACGTCCTGCTCTCCTTCACCGCCATCTTCTGCTTCGACAGCTCACTGCTGCACGACATGTACACCCTGAACTTCACGGACAACTGCAACGTGTTAAATATTCCATTCCTGCGCTACTTCCTGGGCCTGTTCCCAGTTTTCACCATCAGCACCAACTTCCCCATCATTGCAGTCACACTCCGCAACAACTGGAAGACGCTGTTTCACCGGGACGGAGGCACCTACCCATGGGTGGTGGACCGTGTTGTGTTTCCCCTCATTACCCTGGTGCCCCCGATTGTGGTGGCCTTCTGCACTCACAACTTGGAGTCCCTGGTGGGCATTACAGGAGCCTACGCTGGCACAGGGATCCAGTACGTTATCCCTGCCTGCCTTGTGTATTACGCTAGGCGCCATTTGGAGCCAGTGATGGGCAGGGATGCCATTAACAAGCACCAGTCTCCCTTCCGCCACACCTTTTGGGTGTGGTTTGTTTTGTTGTGGGCCACCTCCTGCCTCATATTTGTCACAGCCAACATCATCCTGACTGAAACCAAGAAATGAGAACTCACTGTTTAAAGAACTTTCACAAAAACAAAACAAAAAAACAATCTCCATCTGTTTGGCCAGTGTCTTTGTTCCTGTACACGAGGCCTTACTTGCTGCTGGTTGGACAGTGTGCCTTTTTATGGGACTTTGTTGCATATATTAAATGTAATTAAGAGTAATTTATCAAATTTGTTAAAAGGGACCAAATTTTTTTTTTTCCATCATAAAAGTTGGAACAGTGCATGACGGCAATGAAA
Source organism: Hollardia meadi (assembly GCA_037974645.1). Taxonomy (NCBI): domain Eukaryota; kingdom Metazoa; phylum Chordata; class Actinopteri; order Tetraodontiformes; family Triacanthodidae; genus Hollardia; species Hollardia meadi. Next base: position 12,379,362 of record JBBPCS010000672.1, read on the forward strand.
GGGAACTGAAAAGGGTCATTTATTAAACAGATGTTTTGTCAATAAACACCTTACAGTCTGGGCTTTGCACAAGGTTTTGCACTTGCACATGAAATATGAAAATATTTGGAAGAATATATTAATTACACTATTTCTAGAAGTTATTTTATTTCAACATTTAAATTCCCCTTAATTTTCATCCACCTTATTTCAGTGTTTATTCTGAAACTGACTGCACACACACCGGCTTTTCTCACCCCACCTCTTGCAGTTTCTCTCTCCCTGTGTCTGCTCTGTTGACTTTCTTCACCAGCAGGATGTTTTATAAAGTCGCCCAAAAAAACACTTCATGATTTTTTTATATTTTTTTTCCCCACCGGTTTCGATTCTGTTTTCACAACAGCAGGTGAGCTGTGTGTGGAGAAGCTTCTTGTTAACAACAGAGCTTAAAAGTAGGCCTACATTAAACAGGAGAAGTCGCACTACAATTAATGCGTTAACAGAAGGATGTAATACCAGAGGTCATCTTTCTCTGTGTTTCTCTGTGGAGCATGTACGATTGTCAGTTGGCTAGATAGGGTTGATTATCCGCTACAAGTTAATTGATCGCGGAGGGCATCATTCGTTTGAACAGATCCCAAAAAATGCTAAAAAGGGTCGCAAATATACTTCACAGCATCTATTAATATACCTGAGGGGCCCATCCAAGTAAGTTATGGCTATATTATGTGTAGGGTAACACGTGATTTGTTTGCAAGAGAAAGCTCCAAAAGTAGAAAATTAAAATGTGGCGGACTGTGTTGATATTGTGAGGGGTTTCCACAAATAATTGAACTTATGGGAAACCCTGTAGTTCATACAATATGTTCCAATAAAACGTATTAAAGCAGTTGAAAGAAAAGAAGAGCGACAAGAAATGGCATATACACAGCTTAATAATTAAATTGGGACTGACACCAACAGGAGTAAATCGGGGATGATCAGTCTTTCATGGCTGACGTGTAGCCATTCGTTAGCAGCGGCTGCCTCCGATCTCCTCGTCCCCTCGTGAACAATGAAGCAGTGTGCATGACAGATCCACTGACAGATAGGCCTCCAGGAAGACCTCCATCGCTGTTCATCACCACGCAGTCGCGCCGTTGGTTCACACACAGGGCATGTCTTTTACTGCTCAGCTCCCATTCATGACTCTTGACAGCCTCATACTGTATCTATCAGCCAGCCCAACACCTGACAGGATAATAGTGAACTGCAATGCTTCAGCTCTGGATATGCAGAAGGTGTCAGTGGCCAAAAGTGAAGGGTAGTAAGCTTCATGCAATGTAACTGTAGCTCTGATTTTACCGACAGCTTCCTGTCTGAGTTGTACCTATATTGATGGATTTCATTATTGCCCTGACACCTTGGTCACATTTTGTCTTTCTGATTTCCAGGAGTCCTTATTATCAGTAAAATATTTCTTAAAGGGTTGGTTCACCTAGCGTACAAAAGAAAAAGATGAACGGTAAATGGAAATTTGTTTTTGACTCTTAACACTGAAAAATAAATTTTAGTAGCAACAAGCCTTGGCAGAAACAAAAGATAAATAATCCACAGATCTCACTGTCCACCGGTTGTTGTTTTGGGGACGATTTTTTTTTATTATCACATTGTTTCTGAACAGAAATATTGCTGTTGGAAAAACCACAAACATGATTTTATTCAGCTCCACTGTGTTAGGGTGGAGCAGAAAACACCTGGGAAAATAACACTAACTAGACCATGAGAGGTGTTTTTTGTTTCTAGGAGACTAGAGACCATAACCACAGCAGATCGTCATTTCTGATTGGCAGCGAACAGTTTAAAATGGAAATGGACAACTTTCCTCCATCTAGCATCATCCAAGTGGTATTATTGTTGGCGGCGTGGTCACAAAGACATTGTTAGCAACATGTGGCTTCTGTTAGCAGCCTGGCTACTGTCCGAAGCAAAAGCAACTGTAAGAATTCCATTGTGATCTATAAACTCTGGTCTCAGTGTTGTGATAAACACCCGGTTGTATTAATAAGTAGGTCTTGTTCCTCACTACTAGAAAGAATGTCAGTTAAACACAAATCGATGGGGGAACAGATTTCCACACAACACCGGAGCTCTTTCCATCCAGTGAATGCCCGTCAGTTCTCTTGTTTTACCTCGGTTTCTATCACTCTCCTTCTTTGCCTTCTCCATCAGCGGGGTTCTTTTTCTTTTTCCAGTTATTCCATTTGTTCCACTGTTACCTGGGGATAGTCACCGGGGAGAACAATGCCTTTTCCTGTTTTGGTTCCGCAATGGCTGACACACTTCCTTTGTGCTGTAAATCGAACCTTCATTTTTCCATGAAATATCCAGCCAGTGGCAGAATGAATAACATGGTGAAACCAAGGCTCACGGGTTGTATTTTTTTTTTTTTTTTAGCCATTACACTGTGACTATGTATAACTTCATAATGATAAGTAAAAATGTTGTCTATTTCCTCCTCTATTGCCCTGTTCGCTAGCTGGTGCCCTATATTTTCTTCCTCCAAATGATGTGTGTAAAATCTACGAAATGTGAAAATTTGACTAAAAACTTTTACCGCTCACAGCAGAGAAAGGTGAATGAGTTCAGGTGATTTCAGGCAACACTACAGCTCTTAACTAAATGTATATTAAACAGCAGGTGACCACAGCTAGAACAACAACTTCTGCTTTATGTTGCATTACCAGTTAACTCATACTGCGCAAACAAACCCATTAAGAGCTAAACTGACTAAAAAACTTTTGAAATGTGTGCGGATATGGATTTAAAATGGTTAATGACCATTGTATAAGTGCAATAACACAGTCAAGTTGTCTTTTCTTACGCTCCCTGTTCGTATCATCTGGAGGTTTTGTGATCCAAATGTCGTGAGTTGAGGAAAAACATTGCATTTTCCTCATCTTAAAGGCTGCTTTATTTATTAGTGACACATTATTTTGGAGCCTATTTGACTGTTTATCTATTCAGCAACATATCCATAGCACAAACTCGTTTTTTTATTCTGTATGTGTATCTTCTGAAAGCATCAACCAAAATTTTCTCATTTTACATCAAGATACAGATTATCTCATTCACTTTGATCAAATCAACAATTAAAGAGTATTTTAGCGATTTAGTATTAAACTGGGACTCGGGCCAAACATGGTAAACATTTATGCTGCTGCCCAGCTCTGCTTCCTTGTAAACGGCCTTTAAACGGCTAAATTGATTACCACGAATGAGAGCTTTAGTGTACACTCACTGTGGTAAAAGGGACAGTCGTGCACCACGACTGGTTCTCACATTTGTATTTAAATGCCACGACAGTTGGGGGTCAATTATAATGCAAACCAAGTTATCGAGTTGTACAGAAGTTCAGTGGGTTGTGGAGCGGTTAGAGAGGCTGGTCGGTTTTTTCATCAAGTGCTGTACCACGGTGTAAATCGAAGAGTGATGTGCTGTGACTGTGAGAGTTCTACTCAGGCATTGTAGCATTTGTTGTACAGGGGGCTTCTGCTTTGTGGTGGCGGCGTGACCAAGCTGCAGCAAGAATTTGCGTCCGAAAAAGGTCGTCGGCTTCTTTATCTGTCGGCTGGAGGATTAATTATTGTATATGTTAACTGAGGTGACTCTTGTTTGGATTTGTGAAATGTGCCTTTTCTTAAAGGGGTAATTTTCTTGCCCTAAACTTATCGACTCTGTTTTTCACATCTTTTGAAAGAGCCTGCCAGGCAACATGTGCATTGAAGCCATTTCATATAACTGACAATCCCACAAAATGATCCTCCTTCCTCGTCTTTATTTGTTGTTCTTTTTTTGTTACATGCGAAGCCCCTACATATTTCTGAGAATTGTTTTATTTTCCCATCTTTCCTCCATGTTTCTGGTGTTTGTTTACAATCATTTGGGCAGCCTGTGATTCATTTATTTATGGATGTTTCCTGCTTTAACGGATGTTTTTGTTGGATTTTTTTTTTATGATTCACAAAGAAAATAAAAGCTTTATGTTCATCTGAACCTCATGAATCTCTATTGCTAATAGAGAAATTAGGTTTTCTTACAACATGGGTCTTCTTTTGTAGTTTTTACCCTCATGCTCTTAAACCTACTCATACAAAGAAACGCCTGGACAGTTTTTATTAATTCTTTTGCTAATTCTGAGCTTCTTTTTTTTTATTTAAAAAGATGCCTTGTTTTGTTGAATAACTCAGAGCACTGACGTCAACCCCGTCCAACAAATCTGGGATGAACTGGAACGCTGACCTGATCACCCAAGATCAGTGTCAGACCTCACTGATGTAAATCACTGCAGTCCGGTTCAACAGAGGCTGAAACCAGAAGAGTGGAGACTGTTGGAGCAGCAGATTAATGGACTTCAGTCGACGTCTCATATGAAGTGGAGCTTCATACTTAGCCATTGTGAAGTAATCCATGTGTCACAGGTTGTTACTTAAAGTTCAGCAAAAAAGCAGTGCTTTTGTTTTTCACAAATATTTCTTATTAACATTTAATCAAAATCACATTTTTTCAAAACCGTAACTAAAGTGAATCCAGTAGATTAAATGTCAAGAGTCACAAAGAAAAATAGTGTCTCTGAACATGAATCATATCATTACATTTTGATATACTGCCCATGATACCATGTTGAACCATTTAGAGAAATTTTATGGATAATGTGTATTTTTCTGCACCAAAATCCACATAGGGGTTGAGATCATGTGATCTTTTGTCTTTTTTTTTTGTACAAGTGAGGGGAGTAGTTTATAAAATGTAACCTTCCAACGGTCGAAAACCTGTTTACCGAAGTATGACCCCGTTTGCAAAAAAAAGAAAGAAAAAGTTTTCCTTAATTGATTAAATGTTATTAATAAAAGAGTCCTGAACGTCAGTGTTCTGTAATTACAGCAGGGCAACCATAAAAACCATTAAAAATATATATATGTATTTCACCTCTTAAATGACAAATCATGGTCTGGCCTCTTTCCAACTTGACTTCAGAAACCAGTTCTTTTGTGGTGCCAGTAAAACTCTTTCCTTGCATTGAATGCATTAATCAGCGCGACTTCGCTGTGTTCTGGTATTCAGTCATACGCCTACACAATTTCACACACTCACAGTTGGCAGTATGCTCCCCAGGTAATTGGCATCTTTTTTTTTTGCACCTTCATTCACCTCAATATCTCCTGAGGCACCTCAGTAGTTTTTTATTGACATACGAGATCCCTGTTTTTATTATCGAACCAAACATCCCTCTCTGGCTTTCAATCCCAGCACGGCCGCTCCAGTGTAATTTAATTTACCCTCTGCCCTTTTATGTACAGTATGTGGGGTGTGTCTGCCTGTTTGGGAGCAGAGCTATAATTCACAGTGTGTTTAATTGCTGCGTGGTTTATACAGTGAAGTTACACATGCTGGAAGAGAGAGCAGGTACTGGCTGATGTTTGTTTTATGATATTTGATCTCCTGGGGTTAAGTTTTGGATTGTTTTTTATCCTCACTTCAACAGCATCTGTTCTCTTCAATGAAGCAGCAACTACATCAGATTATATGCAGATTGAAACTCTTCTCGCTTCTAAATGAGCTGATATTGATGGGAGATTGTGCAGTCTGTTGTTTGTATGCTACATATTTACCACATTTTTGATGCCTTTTGTGAACACTGCTACACAGCAATGGCTTCCACGAGAACCTGTTTCTCTCTGCCATTGTTTTTCCACATGAAACTGGGCTGGCTTAAAGTTAACTTTTAAGTGACGTTATGCTGGTCTGGCAGTGGTCTACTGGAACAAGCGCTAACATTAGCTAATTTGATCATTATCATAGTTAATGTTCGTTAGTTTCAGCTCTCAGCTAACATTAGTTAATTGCATCTACCACATCTAACATTAGCTCATGTCTGGTATCATAGTAATGTTAGCTAATGTCAGCTATCATAGCTAATGTTAGCTAATGTCAGCGATCGTAGCTAATGTTAGCTCATAGATATATGCGCTGGCTAATGTCAGCTTTCATTGCTAACGTTAGCAAATGTCAGCCATCATAGTTAACGTTAGCTTATTGATATAAATGTCAGCTCGGCCTAATGTCAGTTATCATAGCTAACGTTAGCTAATGTCAGCTATCGTCACTAACGTTAGCTCATAGATATATGTGTTAGCTAATATTAGCTAGTTAAGGTCAGCTCATTGATATAAATGTTAGCTAGCCCTAATGTAAGCTATGATAGCTAACAATAGCGAGTGTCAGCTATCACAGCTAATGTTAGCTAATGTCAGCTATCATAGCTAATGTTAGCTGCTTTAGCTAATCTCAGCTATCATAGCTAATGTTCGCTAATGTCAGCTATCATAGTTAACATTAGCTCATAGATATAAATGTTAGCTAGGCCTAATGTCAGCTATCATATCTAATATTCGCTAATGTCAGCTATCATAGCTAACATTAGCTCATAGATATATGCGTTAGCTAATGTCAGCTATCATAGTTAACATTAGCTCATAGATATAAATGTTAGCTAGGCCTAATGTCAGCTATCATATCTAATATTCGCTAATGTCAGCTATCATAGCTAACATTAGCTCATAGATATATGCGTTAGCTAATGTCAGCTATCATAGTTAACATTAGCTCATAGATACAAATGTTAGCTAGGCCTAATGTCAGCTATGATATCTAATATTCGCTAATGTCAGCTATCATAGCTAACATTAGCTCATAGATATAAACGTTAGCTCGGTCTAATGCCAGCTATAATAGCTTATGTTAGCTGATGTTAGCTGTCATAGTTGACATAGCAGGTCAAAAGTTGAATTTGTCCAGTACTTTTATTACAGCATAACCTGCTAAACTAACAACATTCCCATCAGCCTGTAAGGAAATATGATCTGTGTGTTTTGAGGCTGAGCGATGTCAGAGGTGAGCTGAATTTTTAAAATAAAATCAGCAAATCAACCTCTGTTAAATTGAGATATTGTTCATGGTATCATGCTGATGTGGACAAACTAACACAGCATAATATTTTTTATCCCTGCTCTTTATGCCATCACACCAATCACAATCTAGAGTCTTCTTTCTTTGCTTTTTTCGTAATTGCTTCCAATTTGCTGCTGCAACCCCATTTTCTCACGGACAAAGCATGAAGTTTGATTCTGGAAGTCGTCCTCTCACAGAAAGTCTGGAGAGCTGGTTTGTCCCGAGTTTGTCCTTGTGGGGAGACACACACATTGTACCATGTGCAGTCGAATCCATCCTGGTCCACAGCTTTATTACTCGATTTATTTACTCTGGCTGCTTCAGGTGCTACTATGAAACCTGCTCGCCCCCACAGGTGAGCCCCGGCGGTGGAGACGATTATGACTCTATCCACCGGCCCTATTAAGTGTCAGCAGCAGCGGGACACTGGTCGCTGCAGACCTGAGTCACTGTGAGAGCAGAGGGAAATCATACACCGCGTCCCGCTTCGGGTCGCTCAGCGCTCGTTAGCAGGTCGCGTGCTTCCTCTGTCTGCCGTCGTGCTGCACAACCATCATGGCTGAAAGGTTGTGTTCACCTTGTCTCACTAATGGGAGTCATTTCAGGCAGTGGCAGTAAACACAGTGCCTACAAGATAAAACATGAATGCATTAAAGTAATGCCAGGAGCTTGTTTACTGCCAGTATTACTAAGTGCCTGAAAGGGCGACATCGAAAAGAGACATTAAAAGTAGCAATCTTCTTCATCTGCCAACTCCCTTTGTTCGTTTCCAACATCAGTCACATTTAATATTTCCCTGCCTGAGGTTTTTAGCACATTCGTATGTCATTACCAGCCAGGTGTAGTCTCATCTTGTACTGACAGATGGCTTTCTTGTAATTCCAGACAGACGCTTCCTGCTTTTTTTTTAATGACCTCTTTTTTTCTCCCTCATGCCCCGTCGCTGTTTGGTTTATTAGCACAAACAGGACTTAGTAGAAGTCTTGGGCAGAGATTAGGGTCGCAGTATTTTAGGGATGGTAGTCCTGATTTCAGCTGCTCTGACGGAGGTGCTATGAGACAAACTCTAAAAACATTTCCACGACTTCCAAAACCACACAATACTCTTTGGACCAATTAAAATTCATTCTTGACTCCATCCATTGTCTACTGTGGAGGAAGTGGGAAAATTCAAGCTAACGGAGGTTTGAACATGTATTAATAATTCATTATGTCCAGTGCTGCACCAACATTCACACACATTCACCACTGCTTTCCAAATTTATCTCTTTCCTCACTTTAAGTGATTTTATATATAAATTTAATTTTTGTGCCTCTCTTTATTTCCCATGGACAATGCACATTTGTATGATTTAGTTAATTGTTTATGTCGGACAAAACAAACAATATGAAGGGACTTTGGGTGCAGGGGAATTATGATGACAATTTTAGGACATTTTATAGCCTAAACCATTTATTGATTAATTAAGAATGTCATGAAAATTTCATTAGTTGCAGCCCTTTTTATGTTACGCTGGGTTTATGTATAGCTCAGAGAGTAGAGCGGACATGTTTGTAGCTGTGATTGTAGTGTAAACCCACTGAACTGTGACCCACTGGTTTGTGGACTACCAGTTTGAAGCCTTGAGTTTGGCATTACGGTCATCGCCATCTGGGTTTTTTGGAGCTGTGAGCGAGGATACACGAGAGCAACCTTCAGCTTAAAGCCGCAACCTACAAATACTCCACCCCTACATCGGGCGGATGTCTCATTACACTTAAAACATATTTCCTTGTTTTGTCTCATATCGTGACGAGAAAAAAAACAACTATATATACTGGTTTCCATGCATCCCCGGACGCAATGAGGAAAAACGTGGATGCACTTTAAGAGACTTGGGATGTGCCCGCCCATCCTTGGCAGTTAGCATTAGCAATAAATTTTGGCGCCGATCCGGATAAAGGGGCGGATCCAGGGACTTTTTTTTATCTCTTTCTTTAACATTGCGAGATCGGACTTTAACACTGATATGAATGATTTAAATACGGCTATTTTCCACAGAAGCTACAGTAGTAATGCCTGGATCTGCACCAAAATCTGTGATGTTCATTTGCACATACGTTTAAAACCAATGAAGAGACATTAAACTGTTAGCACCTTACTGAATCCATATTAACTTAGCTACACATTGGTGCTAGCTGCAGGTTTCTATTTGTTACCGTACAGCAGCAGGAAAAGACTACCCCCCTATGAAAACACATCAGCTACATCCAGATTTTTATTTGGATCCGCACTAAACTGTTCACACTCATAGATACCAGCCCTCTAAATATGCCTGATTATTTATTTTTTAAATCAAGATCCATGCATTATTCCCAGGATAATGTTGTTGGGCTGTTGGGCCTTGGCGGAGGTATGCGCTAGTTTTTTTTGTAATTTACAAAGATCGTTATTTTTATATCTAAAGGAACTCAAGAATTTGCATAAATAAAAAATGTAATGTAATTTTAATGACCAGTCACATTTGAAAATCAGACATGTTCTGCCACAACTAGCTAGCATTTTTTTTATTTTTTTTTATTTTCTGGGCATGTTATGATTTTTCTGTCATTTATTTGGGAAGGTGGTCCTCAGAAATTTGTTGATAATCAGAAATGAGCTTTAAGTTACGAAAAACCTTGGAAATAGTTTTCTTGCTCACATCCTCCTTTTGCTTTTACTCACTCTGTTATTCTCCCCTCTTCCTCACTGAAGTACAGACAGAGTCTGGAGTTGAATATTCTGCCAGTGTCGTGTCAGGTTAGAGTGTCAGTGCATGATTTATAACCATTACACTAATCGTACAGATGAGCACAAGCAGCCGCTAACATGTTGTTTAAATTCAGGAGGCGTAGACGTCCATCTTTGACCCGATCAACCCAGCAGTCGTTCATCACTCGACACTCTCCAAACCAGCAGATACCGGCTTTTTAATTGATTATTTATTTTGTGCTTTAATTACGAACTTAAACGCACTTATTTTGATCCTTATTGAGACACCCATCTGCCTAAAAAGAATACTTTCTCTTGTATCTCAGAGTGTCACATGATGGTCTAAATGCTGCTTTAGAGGGTTTTCCATCATGAGGGAAACACTAATCTCTGCATCCTTGTACTTTTTGGCAGGATTGCCATTGGATGGGGGAGAAATGTTAATGGTAAATACTTTCACTTTAGCATCAGTATCAGCTTTCAGAAACCCATACTGGTTTAATCCTAATCCCTTTAGCATTATGGCTCTGAACCTTTACGAGTCATCTGAGCGCAGATGCTAAATGAGCACAACAAATGTCCAGCAATATGTAATAAAATGTAGGCAAGGCTGCTTTAGAGAAATGTATACAGATTATTTATTTTCCTCATATCTGTGTGGGAAAAAGAAAACCTTTCTGTTGCGGTGAGTTTTGACTTTTTCAGCAGATGGGAAAGGAAAACAAGATGGTCATTCTGCGACTCTCAATCTGCTGCAGGACGGCGTCTCGTGCAGCTCGGCTCTCCATTACAGCTGCCGGGTCAACGAGCGTCTGACTGCTGTCTGCTGCCGTCTCGCCGCTTCACTGAGAAAACCTTTTACTGGAACTGGAGACTCTGACACCTGTCTGGTTAACAGACTCGGTCCGCGACACACGGCGTACAGCGATGCCTCATGGCTGTCATTCGTAGCACTCACTGCTAATATACATGGCTTCATCTTGTACAGTTGTGCAGGCTGCTGAAACTCAACATGGACCTCCAGTGCAGACGGTGAGCTCCTGCATGTAGATTTACTTTTTAACAACATAGCTGGAGTTGTTTCACCAAAAACAGAATTTAACTAGAATGGCCCTCAGTAGAGCTCATACCTCCGCCAAGGCCCAACAGCCCTGACACTTTCAGTTTTGCTTGGCTTCATTGAAATTGAAAATCAGTTTACTACAAGTCATTATGGTCACGAGTATGTCCATAGATACTGATATTGGATTAAAAATTCCTGGATCCGCTCCTTTATCCGGATCTGCGCCAACATTTAATGGGTTCTTCCTCGGCCCATGCTCCATCCTTCCACCAAGTTTCGTGGAAATCCATTCAGTAGGTTTTGCATAATCCTGCTGACAAACCAACAAACGGACATGGGTGAAAGCATAACTTCCTTGGTGGAGGTAAAAAATAAGAATAAGCAACGGGAAAAAATAAAGGAAAATTAATTTTGTTCACATTCTTGTGAACACGATATCTCTGGAACACCTTGAAGGAATTTATCTGGCACAAATGTCGCCTTTCACTCAAGGATGAACTGATTAGATTTTTGTGGTCAAAGGTCAAGGTCGCTTTGACCTTGCGTCCGTCCCATTCTTGTGAACATGATATCTGAGGAACGCTTTGAGGGAATTTCTTCACATTTGGTACAAATGCTGAGTTGGACCCAAAGATAAACGGGTTAGATTTTTATGGTCAAAGGTCACTGTGACCTATTAAACAAATTCAGAATTCAAGAATTCATATGCCAATTATGACAACATATAAAACAAATGTCGAACAGGATAACGAAGATGAATTCATGACATTTTATATCCAAAAGGTCAAAGGTCAACTTCAGCATAATATTCTGTGTTTCCGAATTTAGAGCTTCTTTGCAGCAACATCCATATTTGAAGCATTGTAGTCCACCACAAGCTCTTGGATTTTGTTGATATTCAGCTTCGGGTGTTGCACCAAAACTCTCTATATGAGTCTGGACAGACATGGATGGAAATTGCAACTTGTTTGGTGCACAGAGGCATACAACCACAAGGCAGTGATTCTAGTTTTCTGAGCGCCAGCGTCTTTTATCAGTTGTTCCCACTGAGGACAGAGTGTATGCAGCAGCATGTGGCTTCACCCAGCATCTTGTTTTCAGAGCACTTCGCCTTTTTTGTGCAGCAGCTTCGAGCACTTAAACTTGACAATATCTACTCTTTTCAAAAAGGCACTGTGGTCGTTATTGTCTTTTTTTAGGCAACAAATTATATATTAGAGAAGCTTGTTCTGGTCGTCCTGAGCTTTATCAGACAGAAACCCATAACAGACAGAAAAAAGCCAATTTGTGGGAGCAGATCGACCGGGCACTGAATGATGCAGGTGTGTTGAGCTTGTTGTTCTGTATAGAAGTGTTAAGTTAGCTACCTACCTAATGTCAATAAAAACCGAAGTGTAGTGTTTTTACTCTGACTGCTCAAGTGCTTCATCCCAGCACCCTGCCAGCACTTTTCTACCAGGAAAAACAAACACTATGTGGACACAGGCCCTAAGCTGACCTTGACTCAAGATTGTTTTGTTAACTGCTGCTCAAACTGTCAAGCTGGTTTCATTTCTTTACAGCTGAATTTTTCTCTCTAGTTTCATTGCTTCAGTCTTAGGATGCACAAGAAGACCAGTCCACTGGGGAAAGACAACGAAATAAGTTTTACACAAAGTTCCGAGTCAAAATCACCACTTGTTTAGAAGTCCAAATGAAAGTGAACTTACCCAGACTTTGCGTGACTACAGTACAACAAGTCAGAGTTAAACCAATGAACAGCTCAGGTAATTCAATATTTAACGTCTCCACACTTCCAGTGTGATTTACTGTACATTGATTAAACCTGTTTGATTAATGAACTAAAGGTGAACAATCATTAAGGAAAAACAAATCTACCTCTACAAATGAACTTTGGCTGGGTGCTCTGCCAATAAATAATCAATATGCCACTACACTAAAACAAGGAGAAAGAAGGGGGGTAAACTCACCTCTGTCTTTTATTTTAATTCTGTTTCTTTAATTTGTTTGGGTTGTTTTTGAAAACATTTGGAAACACACTTTTCAGCTCAGTACCTTTTATCTTTACATTACTTTACTTAATTAGCTGTAACTGTAATTAACAGCACACTGACATATTTTCACATTTTAAAGTTGGTATGTTAAACATGCTGTCAAACAGTTTCCTGCTTGCACATCCAGTAGACATGGAGCAACATTTGCAGTTATATGGATTTGCATTTCGGGCCACTTGATGAATGTAAGTACAATATCCTCTCTTCTTTTTGCTCTATTTTGGTCTCCACCATCTCTGGCTCTTTAGCTGCTAGACGTTACACTTTCCTCCCCATCTAGTCTCTTGTCCGAAACCATATGGTCATTTAAAAACAGATCTTTAAAATGTTTAAAAACGACTAGATCTTTGTTATATATAGTTACATTATCCCAAATGTTTTCAACAATGTTCAAACCTAGAGAAATCTGTAGTTTTAGTGAAGCTAACAGTGCATTTTATTTGGGTGCCTGTCATTATAACTTCCAGGAGACTCAGAGTGAGGAAGGAAGTCAGTAAACGCGACTAAACGTAACGTGAATAAAAATATAAAACATCACCTCATCTGTGAACATTTCTGCCTGAGTCACGTCAGAGTCCAGCCTGGTCTCATCAAATGGCATATGAACAACTTGCCAATGTCTTAAGTCATTTCAGATGTTGTCACATGACATTTATTTGCTTTATGCGTGTTATTTAACACGGTGACGTCAGGTGACGTAGTATAAAGAGCGAGAAAGTCAACACCTGGAGGAGCAGGTTTGGTTGATGAATAGCTCAAACAAACGCTGGACTTCTCACCCAGGAGACCCTGGTTTGTGTCCCGTGTGAAATTGAAAGTTAATCAGTTTTAACCTAAGTAACCTACATCATGTACATAACTTAACTTATTTAACATATGTAACTACATTTATTTTAGCCCGAACCATGATATTTTTTTCCTCAACCTAACCAAGTAGATTTTATCCCTAAATTTAACCAAACTGTGACCGTAGGAAGTAACTAAGACAACGAAGGTCACACGATGAAAGTCCCCTGACTTAATCCTTTCCTTTAAATCTCAAAGAAAAATCCTTTAATGCACCTTTGTTGTATATCTGACTGAACCAACTGCCTCTACTTTTGAAACACATCCCTGATAAGCTTTTTCAAGTATCTGATTAAATGTGGTACGCCCTGTTAGTGCCTTGTGGTCCCAGTGGTTCACAGTGGTAGTAGTTTTCCCACTTGCAGCCTTCATCTCCTGCGTGTTGACTGTTTGCAGAGCTCCACGTGGACAGTGTCTCTGTCTGCCTGTATGTACCCAGAAATCACAGGAGGCTCAGCGGTTAGAGGATCAGGAAGAGCAAACAGAGCGTCCGATGACGGCCGCTGCTGGTATTTTCTCTCTGTGTCACGTTTGTCAGGGGGATCGCCCTCCAGACAAACGCAAACAGTCAGCTGCAAACCCGGCTTTGTGACAGGAATTCTGTTCTCTCACGGCTCTCCTCACCTTTTCACTGTTTTGTGCATGCAAAATGCACTGCATGCAGTGCATAAGCCAAAGTCCAATTTTACATGCAGGTGATACACCAGTCCTTCCCATTAACATCTGTGGACAGCAGACCCGTAGTCATGGTAACAAAAATGAAGTTGACGTAAAGCGACTGCAGTTTGGTTTAAGCAACAAAAGTACTTGGTTGTGTTTATAAAATATAAGTACATTAAGTTACATTGCATCATGTGTTGGTTAATGGGGAAAATATGGACAGAATTTGAAGGTACCTTGTCACGACCCGATCTGAGTCGCTGCACGATGTGAGTCTGATGGTTGCTGTTGGCTGTTACAGTTTGTGGTTATCTTCTTCCCTGGTTTCTCTGTACAGTTTTGGGGTGCTGCGGTCTCAATACCATTTCTCCCCACTGTAACAAAAGTAAAACATCTCCGGGGGGGAAGCAGCCAACACCAATAATTTTATGGAAATCTTTGGAGTGAGGAAGGTCAAATTTAAAAGGAACAAAGTATTGGTTTATTGGCAGCTCCAAGCCAAATATCTGCATGATTCTTTTAACTTTTAAAAAACCTCTGTTGGGAGATGGGTGAGGGTTTGTGCGAATCTTTTCGTTGGAAACCAAATTAACCAGAAAGTGAGTTTTGAAGGCCACAATCACAGCAGCTGGTGAAGTGACTTAAATAATTTGTAATGATCACCATTTCTGTCATACTACCTGCAGATACATGATTATTCTGTGCTGTCAGGTTGTAGTTGTTGCTTCTTAGCACTAGAACAAGTGCTAGCATTATAGAGTGGCTCTTTACATCCATTTCCTCCAAATACCAACCCAATCGCCACATTCAAAGCTGGCAATTCACACCTATCATTAACTTTCCTTCAACACTTTACGTTTCAATGTTATGTTGTGACAGCGCTGGTTAATGTGTGAGTCATCACCATAAGTAAAGAATTCATAGAGTCCATAGAGGACATGCTAATAAATGTTTGTAAAAAGAGAAAGCAACAATAAACTTAAAGGAATATTTATGTTTAAAAAATTTAAGGCAAGATCGAATCCAAGAAATGAATGCATTTCAATAAAAGGTGAATTTATGGAACGATCTTGAGGAAGAGTTTAAAAGTGTTTTAAAGATAATTTAAAAGTAGGGTGATAGATTAATATAAGGCCATATTTGATATCCCATCATGATCATTATTGCAAGGCAATGTGTGTATTATGATCTGGACTGTACTTGTATAAGTTTGAATATAGTAAAGTGCTGTTTGTGATAAAGGTAGGCGCTGTATTTCTTTAAACCCTGCATTCATCAGGATGAGGACACGGTTGTTAATAATTACTGTTAACACGACAACACTCATTTCTGTTAATCACCCATAAAAGGACACCATCAACCTTCTGCTGCACATACACATAAAGCGCTGCCTATCTGTACGTCCAGCTCACATTAAGTGCATCGTGAATCGCCTTGTTAAAATTCTCAACCACACGTGGCTCCGCTCACCGGGTCGAAATTAGTGCCACACCTGTAGGAAACCTGTGGGAAGGTTAACAAAATTAATTATTCAATAAGTAACTGTCCTCCTGAGGCGACTGCTAATCATCATTCACAATGTCTCCTTCACTCATTAGGTATGAGCCAGAAGTCGCGTTGTGCCGGATGGCGGAGCTGAGACCCAGTAAATCAAACTTTATTTATATAGCTCCATTCAAACAATTCAAATGTAATTCAAAGTACTCGACAAAGCAAAGGAAGTTAGAAAGGGATCTAGAGACTAATGCACACCATTTAAGAGATTAAAACTTTCAAAAAAATTGAATAAGACAACAATATAAGAATAAAACATGGGTAACACAAGTAATTTAAATAATAATAAAACAATAAAAATAAAGAATTTTAATTTAATTTAAAAAAACAAAACACGACATTAAAGCCCGAAAGGAAAACAACTCTGCCACAAATGTTAATTTTTTCTTAATATTTTTCATGAAGACCACGACTGTAGTGCATTCAAAGTTCGTTATAATGCATCGATAGTGATTTATGTGTGTAGGCATGTTTTGGGTCAGTGGGAGGAAGTGGAGGCGCATCATCAATCTTTATTTATATCAAGAAATTACACCTTTGATGTATTTAGATTTCATTTTGTCTTTTTCTTCAAGTGTGAATGCACTACGCATTCAAAACCTGCTTAGAAGTCACATGTAGTATTGAAGTGGGAATCTTTTGTATGTTTTTTATGTTGTGTTGAGAATCATGGAAAACATATCTCGTTTAAAAT
>JBBPCS010000672.1:12396032-12418917 GCA_037974645.1 Hollardia meadi
GTCAGGAGGTGTAACGTAATTTGTATTATTCATTATTTGTTTGCATTATCCGAGTTTAAAATTAAAACAATAAGAAGGTGGTAATACCGTATACTGGGGTATAATTTGGGGAAGGTTTTAAGGTATTAAAAATTGGATACCGCCCAACCCTACTGATAACATTGGTCCCCCAGCAGGACAATGCGTTCTGCCAATCCACAAAAACTGCTCCGAAACAGCCTGAGGAACGTGACAAAGAGCTTAAACTCTCAACCTGGCCTCTAAATGCCCCAGATCCAAATCTAATTAAGCATCCATGGGACGTGCCAATTCATGGATGCCATCAGGGAGTGCTGTTAGGATGAGGGGGTTTACTTTGTCTGAAACAATGTTTGGGTGGGTTTTATGGGTCTAAGAACATCTACATGAATACCAGGACCCAGGGTTTCCCCCTAGAACATTGAACTGTAGCCATGATCAATGTCATTCACTTAATCTGTCAGTGGTTTTAATGTTGGCTGAATGGTGTATTTCACTTTTGCAGATTGAGCATTGGATTCACTTTTTGAGTTGGCCCCTCCTCCCCGGCTCGAGAAAGCAGCGTGGGTCAAGCGAGATGGATGGTGAATGAAGAAGAGTGGTGTTAGTGATAACAAATCAGCAAATAAGAGAAATGAAAAGAGATTGTTTCACCATGGTTATGTTCTAAAACACAAATAAACAAGCCCACTCCTCTGCACAACCCTGCAGGAAGGTGCCACATTGTTGGATTTTGTGTGAATTCAGACGAAGCACACATACATACATTTTTAGCCTATAGTCCGACCTCTTACCCTGTGTACTGTTATCAACTGGGAGTACAAGCCCAGAAATGTCCCAAACACACCAAAATAATAATAAATATAAGAAAATGAAAATACGGGAACTCGCAGGGTCTCTGCAGGTACCGCCACACACTTCTCGTGGGTCATAAGTAATGATTGAAAGGTGATGCTGGCTTCATCTATGCACAACTAAATTTCAACATAACTATAATACTTTTGGAAATATATCCAGACATATAGTGGCTGTGTTTGCAGATTTTCATATCATTGAAGAGTGGACTAATGGCCTTGGAGGCAGTATGCACTCTCTGATTATCCTTCTAGTTATTTTCTGTTATATTCGAACAATCTTTACAGGTGTTCTTAATAAAGCCCTTTCAAGTCTGAAGCAGATTTTCTTGACTGTGCACCTTGGAACTGTGAAGTTGACTCTCAGCTGACACTCAATCAATTCACTTCAACAAGGCTCTGTTTCGGTACTTTGTATGCTCAGAAATGTTGCTGCTGCTTGATTTCGTTGCTCTGGAGATCTCACTGTGGTTCATTATTCAGTGTCTGCTGGCTGTCATTATGCTGCTGTTGTGTATGTGCAATATTTGTAGTTTTTAAATGTATTGTGAAGTAATTTACTTGGTGGCTGACCGACAGTAATTTTCTTCTGCTTCTTGTTTGGCACATGCACTGTGATGCTTTAATTTGTGCAGTGATGGAGTATGAATACTGATGTTGAGTGTTATGACTGGTTTTGTTGTTATGTGGTTCACATTCACATTTTCTCATCTTAAGCAACAGAAACCAAATGTTTAAAGTCAAATCTGTGCGTTTATGTGATTTCCCGTTCATCACGTCAGAATTGCAACTTAACTGCTGAGCTTCTGTTTCTTGGTTTACTCTGCCGCTCCACCGGCTCACTGTCAATCTAAAGCCCATACCCATGTAGTGATGATCGTCTGCTACTTGTCAACACTGCTGTTTCACTTTTCTGATGCATTTTTGTGAATTTAATATGCATAAATTAATATATATCTGCTCCAAAGCTCGTGTTCATGTTCTAATCTTCTGCTGCATGTCAGTCGATCTATCTCAGTCCACTATATATATATTCCTTTTAATGATTGGAGGCACTTTGTTGAAGCACTTAGTGCCCAAGGTCAAATCCATGACACCCAATATCAACTCTGAGCGTATACTGTATTCACTTAATAATCTGTGATTGAAATAAATTGTGTGCACAATAGAGCACACGTGAAAAGCAGCGTCACGTTCATCGCATTACAGAGAGCATGTTAAACATACAGATGGAGATGACAGATGATTCCAAAAGGCCCTTGAGATGACCTCCTCCTTTATTAAAGGGTAGTGTAACAATGGAAATACATGTAATACTTTGCATGGTTTTCCCTTTTTAAAATCCCAGTCAAGTTACATTAATGACCAATGGAGCAGAAAGCCTCAGATCAACTGTAGGTCGTTGACTTAGAAAACTACAGGGACGATATGTCAGTGGTTTGATCACAAAATTATCTTAATAATTCATCTTTCAGTTGACATGTTGGGTACTGACATGATTTTGAAAAACATGAGAAAAAGAAATGTCTCATGTCATAATCGGATTGAGAGGCTACAGTATATTGTCTCCCAGAATTTTCACATAGCAACACAGCATTTAAAAATCCTTTAAATAACAATCAACAGGTTAAATTTTTATGTATTAAATACTTTTCAACATTGCCTTTTCTTTTATTAGTATTTTAAGTTTGGCTTATAAAGTCCCAGCAGTAATTTGCTTGTGAGTGTCTTCTCCTTCACTTGTCGTTGCCCAAGATATTATTGCACTGATAATTGAGAGTTAACACTCTCAAATACACTATTGGTGTAGAGTTAAATTTTTGCTATAACCAGAGGCTGAGAGGAGAACCCCCAGGCATGCCTCTCTTCAGAGGGGCTCAGTTTAAGAGCCTAGTGGAGGTCCAGTAAGGATGGGGGCTCAGACCTCAGACTCCAGGCTGGATACTCTGCCCCAGGGCTTTGGCACATAGGGACTGTTGACTCTGCGCGCCACCAACACCTGCCTCCGCTCTCTGGTCCCAGAGCCTGGGTCTTCCCTCTTTGCTGTGCCATCGTAGGGCCCAAACATATTGTTGTGGTAAACCACCTGCCTGTCACTCATACGAGGCAGCACTGCTGCGTTATCTGGGCAGTGGCTTGTACAGGGAAACAAGTGGCACATATCCTTGGAACCGTCGTAGAACTGGGACGGTCCCTGGGCCAGTGGCCCCACATACACTGGTAGGTCTGTGTAGGAGTTCAGGTAGGTGGAGTAGTGTCTGTGTACCACTGTTGAGGAGGAGCGGCGCAGGGCAGCAGCGTTCTGCAGGATGGCTTCCCTGTAAGAGGGCAGCCGGGTGGACTCGGAGTACTTGAGCTTTTGCTTGTAGGGGTAGGAGCCCATGTGGGCTGGGTCCAGGTAGGCAGGCTCAGCAGCCAAGGGGTAGCAGGACAGGTTGTGGCCCAGACTGCCGTATAGCTTGTGTGGCTTTGGGTTGGCCACTACCACCCGTGGAAAAAGGTCAGGCATGTCTGCCCTGGTGGATTGAGACGTGGAGGGCTTTGTTTCATCCACCTGATGGATCCTGTCGTTGCCCCATGTGGCTTTGAGGAATGAGGCGCGGCGGTTGAGTTTTTCCTTCCCCAGGAGTGGTATGTCATCCATTTCAGGCTCCAGATAGGACTTCATACAGGAGTTGCAGGTGGTGCTGCCACCTGGGTAGTGTCCTGGAGTGCAGGCCATGGCAGCAGCAACAGGGGAGTGGTTGCTTAGAAGGTGATTAGCCCTCAACTCAGCAAGGCAGGATCGTGGTTCATCATAGTCACCTCTCACTCTGGGGTCTGCAGCATCAAACACATGGCTATGGGACCTCCTCCTCCGGCTCACACAATCAGGGGGGTAGCTAAACTTCCTCCTCAGCGGCCCTTTGTGCTCCACGTAGATATTGGGCACCTGGAACTCCCTGTAAGGAACAAAAGAGGACATGGGGTGCCGGGCCTGGTTCTCCACATACAGCCTGCTGCTGTGGTGGGGGTTAGAAGTTCCAGAGGGGGCAGGGTCCCGCATGGCGATATGAGGGCTGCTGAGGCTGGAAATCGGCAGAGTCCTCTCTAGGACATGCTGACTGTTGCGGGTGGGCAGTGTGTATCGGAGTGGGGTTGGTCGGGTCACCACTCGAGGCTTATCCAGGAGGGGCTGGGTAGAGGCATCACCATAATGGACTGGGAAGGTGGGTATGAGGGCCCTCTGAGGGTATGGTGAGTGGTTGTCTGTGATGCTGGAGATATAGGGCAGACGGCCATGGGTCACGTCTGTGGTCGTGACTCTGGGTGGCAGGGCAGTCCGCACATTGTCAGCCCCCCGCCTGCTCCAGTTCTCTATTGTCTTGGTGGCATTGTCTAAAGAATTCTCCACTCTGGCAGACGACACCATGTCCTTAGCTGTCTGTAGCATCTTGAGCATATTGGCTTGTGAATAGTTGGTAGTGACGTCCGGACTCTGCATGCTCCCATTGTGGTCACTTTGCTCTACCCCATTGAAGCAGCTGTAGATGCCCTGCAGAGAGGTGGAAGGGTGAAATTACAATCTTTCCCAAAGGTTGTCAATCATATTTTCTCAGCAGATATTGATTTTGGTCAATTCCTATAAAATTTCTATTAACTTCCTGAGCCAATGAGGTGAAAAGGATAATATGGAAAACTGTCATTGCATTTGTTGTTTCTGGTAGCATAGTGTTCGTATTGCTGTGATTGAAATGTTGTTTGCGTAGAGCCTGATCTTCAAACCTGCTAAAGCATAAGTGAGTTGCTGATCATGCACTGACCATATTAGTTTCTCCATGTTTATCCCACCAGCTTTATTTTACTTTCAAATTGTGCATCTGTTTAGAATACTTAATGTCACCTTTGACTACTGTCAACACACAGATGCAGGTTTTTTTAATGGGACAATTTAAATTCAATTTCCCAGGGATCACGCCATCACAATATTTCAAGTTCTTTTATTGCTTTAAACTCATTTTATTTCACTTTTTTTTATTGTTGCTGCCCTTTTACTATTCTGCTTGTGTGTCGATTACTGCCATTATTTCTACAGTTCATTTTGAATGATACCTCAGAAGGAGGCAGCAGCCTTTACAACTGCCTTTTTTCATGCGGTAAGGCCGTTACCTTCATAGTTATTACATTTTCTGCAACTTCTGTCTCCAAAAAGTGTTTTGGTACATATATGGCTGTTATTTATGGAAAATATGCCAAGTGTTGTACTGCCAAGTTGTAATATATTGTAGTTACAAAAAACACTTTGTGCTATAATACCACATGTGAAGATTACTTACTCTACTGATAGCTAGGAGGAAGTCCAGGCGATCTGATTTGCGGACTGAATGCCGTAGTTTCCAGTAGAGCAGGTGTTCCCAAGCAAAAACCAGCAGGCTGAGGCCCATGGCCACAAGCAGCATGTAGAAAACTCCGGCCATGTTGTCAATGTCCAGCTTACTGCTCATCACCTCTTTCTTCTCATTGCGGCAGATTCCCGTGAGCCAGACGGTCTGCAGCTTTTGCGTGTCACCTGTGAGCGAGGAGCACAGAATGCAGACTTGAGCCCTATTTGCCATAACAAGGTTATTATTTGGAGACTTGAAATTGCCTTCAACCTCTCATGAAATGCATTTGCATGAGATGATGAAATTCTCTCAAATAAACTGCACCTCATATACACTCTATAAGGTTGTACAGTTCCTCCGCTTGTGATTTACTGAATCCAAAATCTGATCATTTATTATTTTTAGACGATAAGAAGAAATGCAAGAAGAAAAGCAAATAATGGCTTATTCTCTAATGATTTCAACCTTTTTAGTTTGTTCTAGCTTAAAATGAAGCTACCATATGCCTACTTGCACCACCAGGTGTATAAAGAAGTATTTTTTAATTGTTTAATTTACCAAATTTTTTAGAAGACTGAAGTTGTAAAATGATCTAGCAGTTCACAAGCAAAAAAACAAAGATTAAAAGCAAGTTTAAGTTATATGATTGATATTAATAAATTGGAACAGTTAATATGTGGTGGAGGAAACATAATGTTAGTCGAATTATGTTCCAATTTCTATCTAGTATCTGGCAAATCGAAAAATGTTAGTACTTAACGTAAGTGACTAACAACATATTTGTTTTTATTTGTTTTCTGCCCAAATATCTGATCTTATAATACAATATCCACTTGTAGTGACTGCAGTATTAATAAACCTAATAAACTAGTTCTGTTTAGGTACAGACAGGACTTTGTTATGGTATGGGAGAGCTCATGATTGAGTTTTAATACAGAAAAAGTCTGCAGTGATTCTGGTCACAATCCTGCCCTTCATACAGCCACCATTCACCCGACCTTCTTCCTGTAACTCTGCTGCGTTACATAGATGTAGCACTTCATACACACACACAAAAAAAACATTGCCTATGAATATAAGCTAGGCAGCAACTAGTTTGCCACAACATAATAATGAAAAAAAAGGTAATGCATGTGGTATTTCTATGGATCCTGTTTTCCATCCTGTTAAATGTGTCGTGACCCCTCAGATATTTGTTGCAACCCCTTGTGGTGTCCTGAACAGTTATCAGGGAACCTCTGTCACTAAAACCTGTTCAATAATTTTTACTTTTACGAATAAAAACAAGGCAGTCTTACACAAAAGGTTAACTAATGATATGCTAATTTATTAAATCACTGGATATCTCGGGCAATATCAGCATGTTTTTGTGTTTGTATTCCAGCTGTTGTCACCAAAAACAAAATGGGTTTGTCTAAATTATATCAATTTAGCTAGTCATCTGTGAGAAGTAATATATCACCACACTTTTCGTGTGTAACATATTATGCAGAGTGTTGTATTATTCCTCTTACTATTTATTGCATATTTCTGCCAAAGGTGACCAGGCTTTTGCCAGAGGCTTCGAAATAACTTGCCTGAGAAGCTTAGGTTTAAAAATTAAGTGTCACATTTTAAATCACCTCCTGAAACTTGATTTTATTGACACGAATTTATGATGCGGCTCTCATATAAAATCTTACTGTAATAACGTTTTGTACCCTATATTCACATCCATTTGCCTCTTGCCACCCTCTTGTTTTTTTTATTCTCTCCTTATGGATTTATTCCCATTCAGGTTTATGGAAAACATGCAAATAAAGTCATTATAGCATTACCTGTATTATTCTGTGAAATTCAGCATCTATTGTATATATATGAACAATTTTACCATCAGCCAGGAACTGAAGCAGGGCCAAGTCGATGGGTCGTTTCCAGCGTGAATCCTTCTGCAGGGCAATGCCATAACCAGTGGTAGCAAACACTTTCCCACTGCCAATGGTCACCAGCTTGCAGCCCTCATCTTTGCCAGCCATGTAATTCAGCACAGCAGCATCATAGATGAAGGCATCCAGTTTCCTAGCAGGGTAAAGAAAAAGGATTTTTACTGAAACGGCCATGATATAACTCTTTGGCTCCGCTTTGGCTCTCAGTTCTGGTGTAAATATATTTTTACGATCTTTGGCAGGCACTTGCCCTGTTTTGAGGCTGTTAAGGGCATCCTCTACTCCCTTCTGGTTGTATTTGACCATGTGGGAGTGCATCTCAGGGTAGTTACTCCTTATGTTGCGCTCTGTGCTGCCATTTGGGACCGTACCAAAGCGGAATGGAGGGTACTGCTCCTGTGGCTTTTGAAACTGTCGAGAAAGGTAAAATAGGGATTGACAGTGATGAAAAAGGATGTGTGATATTGGTTGATTGCACATGTATTTGAAAAGCATCATTTCTTTCTACCATAATATTTGAAGTAATTATCACGGTAATTACCTTCTAATCAAATTCAGTTTGTTCCATTACCCTGATTGTTGTTTTATGACTTCATTGTTGTGCTCTTTTCTGTCATTTAGAACTGCTATACTAGACACAATGACATAACCACCTCTGCATTTTGTCGTTTCTGCCTCAACTCAAATGCATATGTGCTAGTTATCCTGCTGGCCTCTTGCTCTGTCGATTTACATATCTAACTGTACACTTCCACAGTCAGACATTGTGTCCAAAGATATCTAAATTCCTTTATCTTTTCCTTGTCTGCAGTAAGAAATTAACTTCTCATTTGATCCTTTTGCTTTTGGCAGTACTATATGCATTCAATTAGCTGTAAGGACAGGAAGTGGGATGGGGTGGAAATACAGGCGAGCAAATTTTCATTAACCTTATGCAAATATGTTCTCGGTACATTAGCTCAGGGAAGATTTGCACCAAAGTTAGTGCATCATAAAGGGGGCAATATCATGTCAGTACATTTTGAAAATGAAAGTTTGTCTCAGTGCTTTTACATTCTGTACAGCATGAATCATCCTAAAGTCCTTTAATTCAGAGGTCATTAGGCCTGTCACTATACCACTTTTGTTGGATGATATATTTTCCCATAAATAAGTGCAATAAACAATATTATTGTCACATTTATATCACTGATAAAATAATAGCATAATAATACATGTAAAAACTTTCAAATAGCAATGACCTTTTAACTCTTGAGAATGTTCAGACATTAGAATTGTAATGTGAAAAACATTAAATTATCCTAAATAAATATAAAACATAAATAAAATAACACTACACAACCAAAACAATAATAATAAAAAAAAATCGACTCTCTTGCAAGTAAACTTAAGGGGCAATATCGAGGCCATCTTCATAAATATGATAAGAAATATAAGATAAGATTGTGACAGGCCTAGAGGTCATGACGTGAAACAGTAGGTTCATGTATGCAATAGAGAGAAGTAGCAGTTGTAGAAATATTACATTCAGAAATTGAAATATTGTTTAAAATGAAGAACTACAAAGGAGCAACACTACAAAGTACTAACACAGAATAATACTATACAGCCAAAACTGTTTTCCCTCTTCAAGGGATGACTCATATCTGTGTTTTAAATTAAATTACCAAACTTTTAACAAACATCATTGAAATTTTACCCTCCATTAGTGCAGGCGGTGACGGAAGTGCCGTGATGTGTAGCATGCTTAATGAAACTTTGCTGCACCTTTAAAAAGCTAAACTAAAACTGCTTAGGGATACATTAAACCTAGATTGATTGTGCTTCTAAAATCAAACATGCTACAACCTCTCCCGTAAAGGTTTTGTAACATCCTGCTACTTTGACCTTGGCGTCTGACAGGGAACACTGATTATTTGCATGAGCACAGAATCAGTTGTTCAAAATGACCAAACGGCTAATGCTGTTCTATTTCTGGTGAGGATAGTCCTGATATCTCAATGTACATACTAAGATTAAGCTATCTTAGTATATCTTGATCACATTTTATGCATACACCTTCCTGGTACTACATGGGACAGAGCTGTAGTGTGTCCTACGTAAATGGTAGATTGAAGGAGGTTGGGCGATGTCAGAGTTAACATGATGTGTTACCCCATCACAAGGACTTTTCTTATAAATTAAGTGTCTATTCTGTAGGGATGAAGTAATCATCTGCCTTAACACAGCGCAGTGTCCTTACAGCAAGCTGCGGTCGTCTTCATCACTCCCTCCTCTGATACAAGGTCACTTTTTTGTGGCTTCATCTTGTACCTCATTTACATTTACTTAACCTGAGGGTTCACCACAGCTGGACAAACAGCAGTTCAACCCTCCCTTCCCTCCATGCTGCTGTGCAGAATGCAGTTCAATAATCTATGGGCTTGCTGTCAAAATGGCCATGTTTCTTTCTCTGCATAGCAGAGTTAATGTATAATGAGACGAGTATTGTAAATGACTTTGCCAGAATCGTAATGAGCAGTGGACGGCTTGGTCTTTTCCTCAAATGCCTCTTTAATCCCTTCAGTTGCCTGCGAGCAAAGAGCTTACAAACCATTTCTTATGCTGATGGTTTAACATGGATTTTCTTGTCAATACTCCTATAAAACAGATCCTCAGGCCAGACACATATGCATAAGATAGTACCAGAATTATAATCACTGTCTGCCCAGAAAATCCACTTCTGTATTACATTTCATAGGCTTTTCACAGACATCTCCATTTAAAGAGTCTGGGGATGTAATTCAATTTCACCACTAACTCTATGAACCCTATATTGTGGGGAAAGTGAAAAGTCACAGCCATGACATTGCCACTTCTGGATATTTGCCTTCATAGCTCTACCACACACTGTTTACACACCCCAAATAGACCCTTTTGTGTTTTTCCTAAGCTCTACATCAAACACAACCACATGCCTGACAACACACACAGGACTGTCAATGACAATGACAGAGCTCTGTACCTTTTTGTCGCTCAGTCCAGAGACTGTGTCGATGTATTGCTCCTGGATCATGAAGGCTGCCAGGTTGGCTGTGTAGGAAGCCAGGAAGATGACAGCGAAGAAAGCCCAGACCAGCACCATGATCTTACTGGTGGTGCCCTTAGGATTCTCAATGGGGACAGAGTTGTTGAAGACGATTCCCCACAGCAGCCACACTGACTTCCCAATAGTGAAGGTGGGACCTCCGGGATCTAGTAGACAGGACTCAGTATCAGTCTGTACATGGTGGACAATGTTGGAGGAAATGCTCTCATCACTGTGCAATGGCTATGCTACCTATCTGATAAATAAGTAGTTTGCCATTGCCCTTCAGAATGGCTCTTATGACTTCTCCAAAAAATAACTGGACTTGAATCTTTTTCCTCTTTTTAGTTTAGATCTTTGATGAATATAGAGATAGACAACACATTTCAACTTCCTTCCGCTGTAAAAAGAAAAAAAAAAATTGATGCTAAAATATCCCGGATAGGAGGCCTGCCATCTTGTTCTGGTGACATCATTTGGAGCCAGAGTCTGCGCAGTCAATCATGACATTTCACCCCCTTTTTAAAGCATCTACTAATTTAACCAAACTCATCAGAAAAACTAACACTTGAACATACCCTTTGTGTGATAAGAACTACCTAAAATGACAAACACCATCTTTGGGAAAAATTTGTGTACGTCTGTACTTTGAATTTTTGTGTTTTGGAGGGGGCGGGATTTATGACCTGTATTGCAGCCCACCAACGGGGCGATCAAGATGTTTTGTCCTCATTTTTAGGGAGCTCTCATGTCGTCCATCTTCAAATTACAGGTTAACGGGTAAAATAAAGCTTTGCCTATTTTGCATTTTATTATTTAGTTAACGTATGTCACTGAGTTTTTACTGAACTCGGTGAGTACCAGTGTCTTTACAGTTGCTGTGTCCATTATCAAGCTGCTGAAATTTTGACAAAAGCTGAATTGTTGTTTTCAGTGTCAGTCATCACCCCTGGATGTATTTTATGAAATAAGATCCAGAAGCAGGCGGGCTGTGTTATTTGTGTAGTATTTCAATGCAAATCGGAATATGTCAGTGTTGCCGCTATAATGAGGAGATTTTACATCCTTGACTTGAAATCAAATGTCAAATGTCAGCAGAAGATTTATGGAAGACAATAACACAAAACAACAGTGAGGTAGCTGTCTTGTTTGGTAGGCTGAAGGATGACACAGTTCATGTAAAACTCAGTTACTTGTCTAAACTAAAACGTATACAACTAAATCAATGCCCTTGTTATGCAATGAGAACAATAAGTCATTATTCACCTTGCTATTAATTATATATGGATGCATCCTAAAATACATAAAGACAAAGATCAGACCCTGAGTCATGAGTCTAGCCCCTTTGGTCTTTCTTCATCCATTATAAGATATTTTATAGACCACATGGCTCAGAGATTAAAGTGTGTCTCAATTTTCCAGGCATTGATCCAATATATGGCCACTGTAAATAGGCTTGGATTTCATATTTTTTCTGAAGCCCTTGGAGGCCCTTAAGACTTCAGTGTTTGTTGCCTCTCTGTGGAAGTTCAGGGATTCAATATCAGCATAAAAATGTAAAGTGAGGTGTTTGTTTTTTCTTCTTCATGCTTTTAGCACATACAGTATAAAATGAAAATAAGTAAGTTGGACATCATAGCAGGATGCCACAAGCCTGATACAAATAATCTTGAAGAAAGCACAGACGTGTAAAAAAGCCCAACAAGGCTTCTGTTACTTTATTTTAATTACCTTTTAACAGGCCATCTTAGTCATAAACCATGCAGTGGAATGGTGTCCTCTGACTTACACCTTTTAGCCGATTACGTGTTAATAAAAAGGCAAAAAAATTTCATTTACTTGTCATTTAATAGGTGTTAAAATCATGACATCATTCAAATTTAATGGCACGATTATTTTGAAGTTAAAGTCGTACGTGTCAATTTAAAACTGGAAATGCAAAATTTCAGTGGACATTGAATTTTATTGTTATTATTATTATTATGGCAAGGTGATGCCTGTGAATACACTTCCCTTTTCATGTCATGTTTTGTTGTATATAATGTGCACACAAATGGAATATGTAATTTAAAAAACTTAATTTTAATATATCCCCTAACTATCCCCTAACTTCCATACAGAAGTTATGAATAAATATGCAGTATGTTATCTTCTTTTTTTTCCCGTGTGAAAATTCTCTGACATTTACCGATAATCCAGTTTCTAAAAATATGGCAGGTTTGGACTGAGAGAGGGAAGTCTTAAATTTAGGGCTCACTGTACTTTTACAAAAAACCCCTAACTAAACTAAAATCATCTCTGTTCTCATCGACAACCACCTATATTGTCTTTTGCCACAGAAAGGTCAACATATTGACTTGGCTCTCAAGAGACAGTTGTTTGTGTTTTCTCTTTAAGCAGAAAATTGATACTCTGCTTCTTTATAGTTAAAAGAAAACATTGCTTTCTATGTATGCTTTAAGTTGCACTAAAAAATGAACAAAAAACAACTATTGTTAATCAAACAGCAATTGTTGTACCCTAATCTTCTTCCCTGTTTTTGTGGTTGTGAAGGTTGATCAGTAGGGGTAGGGGAAAAAATGGATTCTTGGATGCATCGTGATGTGGATGATTCTGCATTGATTCACAAATGTCAAAACTTGGATTTTCTAAAGGCTGAACAGCTCCCGGACAGTCTACAGCGTGCACACACGAGAGTTATAGGTTATCATCATGTAATGTGTAATGTAAGATGTATGTAAGATGCTTTCAAATTCATTTATTCATTAATTAATGCATTTTAAAATTAAAAGGCTGCAGACCCACTTTCTTAATTGTCAGCTATCTTTCATATTGCATTTCAGTGGAATAAGGACACCAGTAAATAGTTTGGCACACAGTATACTGGAGCAAGAAATTAAAGATTGATTCCCCTTACCAGCAGATGGACGGGGGTGAGAGGCAAGACTCACCTTTTGCAGTGACCAGGCTTCGGTTGTACCCAACTGGACTGCAGTATTCAAACACGAAGACTGTGATGGCCACAACAGTCAGACACATGACGAACATCATCACCCAGACTGCTGGACTGTATGGTTCTACAGGGACAGAGGACACGGGACAATCAGACAGGCGACATACATCAGAGGAAAGGAAGAGCTCACTGAGACACTCAAGATTCAAAGTTCCTCTGTTGGGAGTGACAAAGAAAACTGGGCAAACTAAAACAAAGACAGACGACTTCATGTCATATCAGGGTCAAAGGCAGCTAAATTTTATCCTTTAAATGAAGATGCAATATTCACCATATCTGCCTTCAAGGTTTTCATGTGATTAGATTTTTATTTTATTATTTTATTTGTCAGGGACAATAACTATTGAACAATGTAAAAGCTGTAAATCAGGCAAAAGGCCAAGAGGGTACATTTTGACCCTGGCCAGAAATTAACATAGTACATAAGTCTAAAAATATAGTTAAAAAAAGAAGCAAAAAATACAATTTGTATTTGCAATCACAGAATACAGTAACCACCAGGCCACCACAATGCTGCATTGATAGCTACGTTGAGCACATTTTGTTAAGCAGAGTCAAAAACAGCCATATGTTTTAGTTCAGAGGAGCACAGAGGAATTCCTCACCTAAAAAGGCAGATGGTGAGACAGTCCCATTACTTCTGGCCACCATCACACTGATCCCTGTCTCCACAAAAGGCACTGAGAAGTCGATAATCTCAGAGCGCTCTTCGTTTATGGTCAGCGAGCCGATGGCCATGTCCGCCCGCTTGTAGAACACCTGCGGCGGGAGGAAAGTCAATAGAGATATTTTGTGGGTGAGATGGAAGCGCAAATGGAAAGTTTGTCTGGTGCTATCATAAATTGGACCTTGTGTAGCAGTGTCTGACATAATACTGGACGTCAACTGCCGACCTTTGAGATAAATCTCATGTATCGGTGCAGTCAACACACCCGGCCTCTGTCCCAGAGGATGATGTACTGTCTGGTTCTGCAGCGCCCACCAAGCACCCAGGATGACACAACAAAAGCCCATCCTGATGTTATCTTTTTTTCACCACTGCATTGTAAAGCATGATCCACTATCTAATCCATCTCTAATCCATTAGAAGGTATTGTAGCATATAGTATAATGCCTATTACATAAGGAGTCTGCGGACAAAATATTACAAGCAGGAAGTGGAACTAATCGCTGCAGGCCAAAGGTGACTGGGGCTTTGGCTGAATAGGAAGTGATGCTATTCTTGCTAATGTTAGAAGCTCTCCCACCAGTACAGGTCAAATGCCCCGTGAGTGTTTTTCCAGTCTTTTCTGCCACACCACACCACTGTTTATCATACTGATGGAGAGCTGATAGATTTACATTCCAGACACTCACCTCATGCAAGCCATTAGCTCTGCTGAGGTAGATGCCTCATTGAGCACAATAACATTCCTGTTTATGAAAAAAAAGGGGGGGAAAGGGCCAACTAATGTTGTATCCTCCAACTCCTTAAGAGGCGGACCAGTCAGAGGACTCTGATTGTGGAGATTATTCACAAGGACACCTACTCCTCCTTTTTGTACAACAGTCCCTCCCTCACCACACCACAGTGACCTTGGTATCCATTCATGCACTCATTAATCTTGACTTCAAATGGCTTTTCCTTATTATTTTTTAACAAAAGAAAAATACTCTCATCTGAGGAAAATAGTGGATATTTACATATATAGCCTTATTTTCTTTTGAGAAAGTATCATTATTTAACTGTATATGTTCTGAATATTTATAGCCAGGAATATTTATAACTGGGTTAAACTTGGAGTTTGAACGATGTGGATGTTTATTTGGCAGGTCTAAGGAATGACAGATTAGAAAATGTTATAGAAAATGTAGGACCCAGCAATTTTGGAGTTCTACCCATTTTAGGAACAAAAAGTCAGGATGTCTCCTCGTCTTCTGTGCACATTTTGACCTTTCTCTTTAAAAAATTTAGAATGTATCTCTTGCAAGCCCCCAAAGTGAAAGAATAAAGAATATATTCTTGAGCCTCAACCATATAACCTATTTTTATAAGAAGCAGTGAAACATTAAAGAAACCTTCAAAAACTCAAATTTCAGGAATTATTTATAAAAATAATTTGCATTTTAAGGAATATTTCTAAGGAATGTTTGCTAATCATGGAAGTTTCCATGCACACTTTGATTCACACATTTCATTTCAATGTGTTCAGCGTTGGACATGCAAGACCGTCGAAATAACTGCAATAAATCTAACATTTAAAATGACCTTAAGGCTTTTATCACTGACTACAAGAATGCCTTACAGATCTACTCATGCATCTTCTGGTTTAATTCATCATCACTGTTCTTTCCCTGAAAATAAATGAATTTTTTGCATCTTAGCAGTGAATATTTCAATCGTGGCTGTTTACTGCAATCATGAAAAGCAGCTAATAGAGAATTGACCTTATTAATTATCTGTTAATGTCACCATGTTGATGTCCTTCTATGTAAAAACCAGCTGCTGGTAGTTCTTACCTCTCCAATCATTCCGTTCCAAATGCCTCGGACCAGCTTGCCGTGCTTGCCGTTGGTGACCAGGTAGAGGTCGTAGGAAAACTTTATGGTGCGGGACAACTTCTTCAGGATGTCGATGCAGAAGCCCTTACAGCACAATTTTGTGTATGGCTCGGTATGACCGACGATCCTAAAAGGCAAAGAGAGGCAAAAACAGAGAATGTGATGGTTCTGATGACCACTAACAGTAAAACACACAGATATTGGGGGAGGCTTATTCTGCAAGGTTTCAATTAGAGCAGCACAGTGTCTTTCCTGCTCTGCTTCTTTGAGAACAGTTTTTTTTACATTATAGAATTTCTGTTGATCTGTACTGCTCAGCTCTCATTGTTATAGATGATGCTATTAAACTCTCATTATATGTTATCAATTGAAGGGAAAGGCCACTTTCAGATCCAATAGGTTATTTGGATTATATGGGAATACCCATATGATCAGGGCTCACATTTGAAAAAGTATGAAATACCGACCAATATTTAGATGTGTTGGGTTGATTTCTATAGAAAGGAGACAGAATAACCCTCAAAAGACGACTAAAGTTTAGACCACAAAAACAAAAGATAAAAGTTAATAGCAGAACTGTAATAATCGAAAACTATCATGCTATAATGTATTGCAATACAGCAGCCCTGCAGTAAGTACTAGCTTAATCAAAGGATAACTAATGCTTAATGTGTTTAATTGCACAAAACTGGTGGTTTTCGAGAGGTCATATCAACCAGTACCTCAGTTTTGGCCTTATAAAAACAATACTTTTTCAAGTGCTATTCAGAACTGAGAAATATGAAATGTTTTCCTACAAAACCCGACTACAAACCACAAGAAAGAGCAGCCGCTCAAGACTTTTTTGTCTTTTTGATACCACATATCCAGAGATGAACGTGACCACTTTAGATAATGCTTGTGATTCCTCCAGGCACACTGCAGCGTGTTTAAGAAGCATCCCAGAAGCGGCTCTCTGCTGTGCCTTGCTTAAAATATGTGGCTCATCTATTTTTGACAGAAGCCGCCTCACGCTGCACAGAGCAAATCGAGCCGCTCAGGAAGTCAGAGCATCTCAGTCAGTTTTCAAAATTAAACACCCTGTGTAGACTCACAATCATATATCATACAAGAAAGAAACCATTTATCTATGTAGGCTACTTACTCATGGTAGAAGCACAGAAGTCAAGGAAAAATGACCAAATCAACAAAATCTGAGCAAACAAACAAAATGTGGCAGGCCCGGTGGGGTATGAACAGGTGAGAAGGACAGAACAAAACTGCATCATAGACGTGATGTCATAGAGCCATGCCTGGTGGAATCAAGGTGTGAGGAGGAATGAGAGACTAAGATGTAAAGCTAAAGGAGGTGATGAAGATGAGGAGAAGACCAGCCATCTCCTCAACATCAAGGCTGGGGCTTTGATGTCAGGAAAATGGGGATGGGGGGGTTTGCAGGAGGGATAGTTGGAGCTACTCCACAGCCTTGCACATTATGTCACATTCCCGACAGATGGATGGACAGCTGGACGGACCAAAACAAGTCCGACATAAATTAATCACAAACAAACAATGGCAGACAGGAGTGAAACTCAGTGGGGGATTATTTGGTATGGCAACTATGGCAATTAGGCCATAGCCACCACCCAAACCTGAAGAGTAGTAAATGAGTTCTTAGATCATCAGTCATTACTCAGGCTCATTCTGGGATTCATTACAGGTTTGCAGTACAAACCTGTCATTAAACATTTATTGTTTTGTATTCCTTTAAGTAGAAGTATCAGCTCACTCGCATTTTCCATTTTAATGTCACTGCGCTAGATTATGAGCAAAGGCGTGACGAGTATCACATTAGCGTCGGAGTCTAGTGTGACGTTTCACATGCGCGACGAGCAGCGCTTTGTAAACAATGGAATAACATGACAATAACAATCATCTACCGTCCCGGTTATGTGGTGGATGATCTTGTCCTCTGCTCGGAGGGTAATTAGCTCCCGAACCTCGCGTTGTCTCCACAATTTGTAAACATTTTTGGTTGTTTTTCTTCTTCTTTGAGTTAGCTGCTAACTGCTGCTAGCTGCTTTTAAATCTCCCTGTTCAGGGTCGCACACAAACCAAGTCGACAGAAAAAGTCTCGTGGAGGTGGAACAACTTTGACCCCCCATTACACCTCTGTGACGTTTATACAGACGGCGAGGCGTATCAGAGGTGCAACAGGCCCACACTGAATGGACTGTGTAAAAGGGGCTATACATGTCAATATTGTGATAACTTCCAAGAACTACACATTTTTATTAAATTCCGTTATTATTCATTAAATTAAATAAACTGCAACTGGACGGATACAAGGAGGCAGTGTCGTGATTCTAGTTATTCACATTGACACATTGTACCTTTTGGCATTTGTTTTTAGATTCTGGCCTTCCCTGCCCTCACCGTTTTCCTCACATCTCTTACAAAGACCTAACAGTTTGACTCAGAATTGGATGTGGTGTGGAGAACAGTATGCAAAGCCGTTTTAATGAGGACAAACGCCTGTATAATACCTACCTCATGCCAAAATAATGACATGGTGTGTCTGCTTACATACAGTACTGATCTTCAGACAGGGCACGCAGCAGAAGCTAAACAGGCAGTTTCAGGCTCAGCATACCAAGAAAAAGAGGCTGACGTAAGGGTTGAAATCAATTCCCCTTACTTATCAGCAAGATTACCATGAACGTGGGGATGAAAATGCCCTTCAGATTCATACTAACAGGATGACGCCAGTGATGTGAGTCAGGAAGAGAGGAGAAACCTTGCCAATCATCCTTTACTCTGCTCTGATTGTGTCCTTAATATAAAACATTCACTTTTTCATCTGAAATATTTCTTTCTTATTTGTTATCTATTTACAGATTAAATGATTAATCACTTATTCACAAAACGTACAGACAGATTAATTTGTGCCTGACATCATATTTGCAAGTTTGTTTTCCATTTACTGTAATGAACAGAACCACTTAGTCTCATCACACTGCCTTATGTTTTAAAATGATCAAAACCAATGTGGTACTGAATGACATCACACCAACCAGGTGTACTTACAAGCTTAAAATAATAGTATGCCTACATTAAACGGGAGAAGTAGCACCGCAATCAGTGCATGGTCCACCATTAAATGTCTATTTGCTTTCAGACAAACCAAAACAGACATACCTCCATAGTGCATAAGGTGGGCTGTGTGAGGTGATGCTGCAGAGAACTAGTGAGCCATGGGCGCAAAGCAGAGAGCACTAATGACACGTCACCCCTAACCTCCTCCAGACCTTCAGTCTAATGGACTCTGCACCCACACATTAGGACCAGGAGGCAATGAGACGAGCAGGCGTGGCAGCAGGAAGGCAGAGGCGAGCGAAACAATTGAACACTAAGGAGGAAAACAAGGCTGCCACAGCAGAATGCGAGCAAAGTTGTCCCAGCATCCCCAGTCTCACCAGATGCCAGGGTTCAAGGCTGGGCTTTAACTTGGCTGCCAGTTGCATTAAAATATGTCTCTGGGAATTGTTGCAAATGTGTGTGAGGTAAATTATTCAAAGTGTGTTCATTCTTAGAATAATATTTGGAAGCTGCCCTATGGATGGTGACAGCGGTATGTGGTGTGTGTGTGTGCTACACTGTTAGTGGCCAACTGTGTAAGTGAGGATGCCTGTATTTGTTACCACACTCACTGAGAAGTGCTTGAAATATTCATCGCTTTACAAGTTGGAAAGCTGCACCTTGATGATGATTTTTTTTTTCCACGTTAAAAATTGTTAAATTAAATTAGACCCTGCAAAGTCTACCTCCATTATCCCCGGCTGTGAAGCTGCAGACTTGTAGACACTGTAATGCAAATTGTTCCCAACACCTGGGACCAGAAGGGGTCACAAAATTAATTTTATGGGTTGCAAGCAAGAAGAAATGAGAAGACAAAGTGTTTCTGATAAACACAATATTATATAGTTTGTTTATTCTGAGTTCAAACTAAATTATGTTACAGAAAAGACGCATTAAAAAGAAAAGAAGCATTTAAAAGTCTTTTTTAATTTTAAAACTTTAATTTTAACTTTTTAATGACTTTTTAATGACTTTTTAAACTTTTAAGGTCAATATGATGTAGCATTTTATGCTAGTACACTGTGAAGTGCTGTACATGCTGCACAGGGTGGGGACAAAGCATGTGGCAGTCTTTGGATGGTGGAAGTAGGATTTGTAGTCTTTAAGGAGCACACCTGAAGGTTCCCATTATATCTATAGTCTGATCTGTTGGCCATTCCACTGGAGTAGATGTAAGTTAAGTGCCTTGCTCAAAGGTACCTCATTAGTGGTAACTGTTCTTTAAACCCTCTACTCACAAGCCCGCTCTCCAACCTCTCCACCGCCTCCATCAAAGGTTAGATTAGCTGCTTCGTTCTTGTGAAGTTCTGGAGAGTTTTTATATCTTTGTGTCTCTTAGAACTACGAGAGGGGAATAACTCTCTTTAGTTAAACTGCTCAGTTGACGTATGCTGCCATTCAGTGATGGATAATGAGATAATGAGTCCTTGCACATAGATGCCATAAAAGCCTCTGCACCATCTTTCAAAGTCAAGCAAGCCCAGAGGTAAAGTTTAATGTTTAATGTTTTCTTTTATCTCAGGCCCATGGTGTCAACATGGTGAACCTAAATATCTACTTAAAACCAGAGCAGATTAACACTCCAATGAAGGTGTGATACTGACTTCTTTTTTGTAACAACCTCAAAGTTAATGTTTAAGCTATTCTGTCGGTCTTTTCTTTTGCAATGAGAAATCTGTTTCTGGTAGGCCTGTTGGGTAATCAATTCATGGGAGCTTACAAGAAGTCAGCTTAAAGATTAAGAAATAGCAACAGTGAGTAGGTTCTCTGTCCAAAGTGTGACTAACCAGTGGGTTGAGAAACAGGAGAATACTACATCCTCTGCATATGGCTGTGTGTGAAGTACGCTGACCTAACATGACACAACATTCTACAGTTTTCAACCATCAGTTTCTGAAGCCACTGATTTGTCAATTTGCTTCTTGCAGCTGTGTGGTGTTGTGTAATTGGTCCTGTTGCTTTGAGGGTCAGAGAAGCTCATCTACGGCTGCACTCAGTCTCAGCTTTAATTAAATCAACTTATGATCCAACTCCCATTGAATGCAGCTAATATATGATGACATTATCTTCCCAGGTCAATACCACCATTCACCAGGGCATTAATCTCCCCCAATGTGCTCTCAAGTCTGCCTGCAGTACAAAAGCAGCAAGGAAGTAACATTTTTCTGATGTCACTGGAGAAACATGCAGGGCTCAAAGGGAAGAGGTTGTGTTAAGTGCTTTGGGCTGCTTTAGCCCAGTCTGAGTCGGGCACTGGTGGCTGCTTATCGGGTCTCTCTGAGGACGGATGAGGGAACTGCACAGATGGTGTGCCAGGCAGGACGAATGTATGGTGTTGAAGGCAGGGATGAGGGATTGGAATGGAGAACCTGCGTGACTCCCCATTGAGAAAGTACTGATGTGGGTCTGAGGTGTGGCCATGTTGAGGGCTGTGGGGGAACTTTAGGGGAAGATTCAGATAGGGTGATCGATAAATTGAGTCCCTGGGACCCGCAGGTGGTCATTTGAGTGGGTTTTTGATTTTTGACCAAATGTAGTCTTAAACTGGGGTAATATGGTTAAAATTATAGTGATATTCATGTATGTTAAAAAAAAAGAAAAAGTTGGTTGTTGAACACCAGTGTTTCCATTACAGAGGCTGTGCACCGAAGAGCACTGACAAGTTAATTTTTCAACTGTGAAGTCTAATTTAATTAGAATTGTAATTTAAGGGATCTAAATTGTTAATATTATGTTTTTATGTTAAGAAATATTCATATTATAACATTTTTAAAACTCTTACAAAAATATCCAGTATCAGACAAGCTCCTGTTTTCAGCATTAAAACTCTCATCATCGGTCAACACCAATCAACAAAACATTTTAATAATGTATTCATTGTTTAGGTCACTTATCCTTGAAAAATGTTCAATGTTTGTGTTTTCCAGCTTATTAAATGTGAAGATTTGCTGCTTTGCTCAGTTTTATGTTGTTGTACATATCATATTTTTGGATTTTGGACTGTTGAGAGGACAAAACAATTTGAAGAAGTCACTTTGGGTCCTGGGAGTTGTAATGGGCATTCTTAGTTTTTTCTGCATTTTTAAGTACCAAATAAATAATCAATTATATAGTTATAGTGATATATAGTTAATGAAGGTAATCTATAGATACAGCCCTAGTCTCATTATGCTCAAAGATCTAGTTTGACTGTTGGAAGGGTGGAGAAGCATCTACCTCTTCACCATTCATTCCGGTGTTGATTGCTCAATTTCGGCTTCTGCCTTTGATTTGTTTTGCAGCTCCATGAAAATGAGCCATTGTCCGACAAGGGGAGCTATGCACTTTTTATACAGGCAGGACGATTTGGTCAGCATGAGCGATGAAGCACTACAGTGCTCCATAACACTGAAGAGACGTGATCTTCATCTTCTGTTCCCCTCACCTCGTTAACACTATTGTCAGTAATGGGTAACGGCCAGCGCTTCTCTCCCCCCACTAATGAACACCAGTATCAGTCTCTATGTGTTGAGGATTGATGACATGGCCTAATCGTCCTATCTAATTGATACCCCACCATGCAGCACATATATTTCCCTGACTGGGTCATAGGGTGATTCCTGGGATATTGCACTCTGGCCATGCAGCCTAATGAGTATCTCACCTCATTGAGTGATAAGAAGCCATGCCTGGGCTAATAGCAGGGGAAGAGCCTCTTAATCTCGTACCTAATGGCACTCTCAAGTTAGATAGAAAATCAATTAAGCTGGGCTTGTTAACATGTGAGAGCTCATGTGGGACTGTACAATGATCTAAAGTGGGTTTGCATCAGATGATTTCTTTGACTTAATTTGGTTTACATTAGGAATGTGCATGACTAGTTGTTTAAACATTGCTACCCTAGCTAGTCTGCACCAGAAATAATCAATCAACCTATCTATCTATCTATCTATCTATCTATCTATCTATCTATCTATCTATCTATCTATCTATCTATCTATCTATCT
>JBBPCS010000672.1:12421188-12449107 GCA_037974645.1 Hollardia meadi
CACACACACACACACACACACACACACACACACACACACACACACACACACACACACACACACACACACAAACTCACTCTAGTATCATAGTTTGTATGTTGCAAAAAAATCCATCGGGAAAATATTTCACAATTTTGTTTTGGTTTACAAACCAGCCAGTGAGACTAATGTCAGGGTTTGTGTGCATCACAGATATACAGCCAGAGAATGGCAGCTTTCCAGTCCTGTGCGTCACCCTCCCAGATAACAGTGATGACAGGACCACTTTCTGTCCTCCTCCGGGGCTTCTTCTCTCTGTCACCACTCTCTTTTGTCTCTGCTGTCCTTCCATTTTCACAAGTTACCTTGACTTTTAGATCTGGGTGGAAGTCGGAGAACCGGCTGAACAATGACTTTGGGGAAGCAGAAAATTACAGCAACTCTATTTGATAAGATCATTGAAGCGATTTAAGTTTAATAAATACAGAAGGTGAGGAGCGTAATGTTGAGGTATCGGTGTATACAGTGTCAGGCTGAGGCTGGTTATACATAGGTGATGTATGAATGTAACAGACAGGCTGTCCTGCATCAATAAGAAGGCTGGCAAAGAGGCAATCAAAAGGTGGAATTGATTTTCAGCTCTCAGAGTAAAGACACCAGAGGCATTACAGAGTTAAGCACTGAAAAGGTATCGCCTCACATGAAATCTTTCTGAAATGAGCATGTTATGCTTTGAAGGACTGACAAAAACATTTTTTACTCTCCCAAAAGGTTTATGTCAAGGTCAGCCTGGTGGAAATGAGCGCTGGAGTCAATGGGTGAATTAAAGGATGCATTTAGCTTCAGCTGTGGGTCCCAGCTCATGCCAAGAAGTGTCTCCGTAATCAATGGTTTTCTTTTATGTCAAAGTGTTTGTGATTGGGCATGACCAAAACCTAATGTTCCGCTGTCTTCATATGTAAACCTTGACAGTGACGCACCCAATTCATGTTACTGTCACTGAATTCAATTTTAACTCAGTCTTTTAGAGTTGAAGCCCCTTCCATAAAATTGGAGGAGACGTAACAATCCTAGGATGTTCCCAGAGCCAACTTTGCTGTTTGTCTTTTAATAGCACAGAGGATGGAAGATTTAGATGCTCATCTCAAGCTATACCCAGTCAGTGGACAGTTTTTTTAGCTGAACAGGTGAGTGAATCCAGCTTCTGATTTATGACAGTACTCTTCAGTGTTGAGCACAGGAAGCTGTAATAATGCAACGTGAGTTTGGGAATGAGAACTGGGTTTGATAAGGAGCGTGAACACTGTGATAACTATTTCAGTCTAGTGTAAATAGTATATAGTATATAGTATTTTGGTGGCTGTCATGGCTCATTCTACTACTAGGCATGAGTACACCATTATCTGTATCTGTACAGCCAACTAAATGATCTATATCTGTATCTGTACTCAGAGTGGGTGGTACTAAAACCAGAAGTGGCTGTGCTTACCTGGCAGTTGATAATTTAAGCCTGAAATTGATATGGGTTGATCAGAAGTTGCTTTATTTATTAGTAATGATAAAATTGTTAAGAATTGAGTAGTTTTCTAACAAAGTTTTTTTTATGAACTTGAATGAATAAACTGTTGTCAGCTACCCAGTAAGGATTTTCCGGATATTGACAACAGTTTACTTGGATGATACTCTTAAATAGTACTTTTAGTAGTGATAGTAATATTATGTGTTCCAGATACTCATCTGTTTACTCCAAAGAGACTGCACATGCAAAAAACATTTACATTGCGTTTTCCTGTTGTACAGACATTGACATACCATTGACTTCAAGTCAAGTAGACGAAAATACCAGGTAATTTTCCTTCTAACATATATCCACATCATTGGATACACACATGTTTGTTTTCTTATCATTAGCTGAGAGCCTTGATAATATATTGGAAATGAATAGGAAATAGCACCCAAAAACATCAATATAACATAATTGGCTTCAATACGCCTGTGGCTGTTTAACTGTTTGATGTTTAACTAAACAGCATCTATTCACCCAGTGGAGGAAGTGAACTCCAGTCTGCTGTCCTCATCACATTCACCCTGCGCGGTTAAATTAATGCTTCAATCTCCAAACAAGTCAATGAGGCGGCACGCTGCAGCAAAGTTACCTGACGAAAGTGTGTGTGTGTGGGTTTTCTTTTAATATCTTTTGAATAAAATGGAGGGTAGGAGTGAGCAAGACTTGTGTGTGTGAAGTGTGCAGTACTGTGTGTGATTAGGAGGAGATGATCCCTCATTAAGTGGTTCATTGGTATCAGTGGAGCGCTGACTCCTCTAACCGGTCTTTACAAAGAGACCAGTAATGTATGAAATTACTCTGACGTCAGTGAAAGTCGCACTGAAACTGTAGAGAAGCTCTTCTGTTTAAAATGTAAATTAAGGTTTTGTGCTTTCAGTAATAATCACAAAGGAACAAATATAGCATGTACCCAACAAGTAATTATGCAAAGAAATGTCAGTGTTATGTGAAAAGCTCACCTTGTCCCACTGTCTCTCTCTGTCCAAAGTGATAATTATCATGGCTGGATTCACCAAGTAACCATTACTGTTGAAGGAGAAGTCATTGTTTTCCCAGGTTACATTCAGCATGTGCCTGCAGAGAAACAGAACCCAAAGAGAGAGATGATCAGTTTCCTACTGTATTCTAGATATACTGTATTTTAATCCTGTCCAAAAAATGCCCATCATAACTTCCTAAAGCCAGAGGCGGACTCTTCAGATTGCTTCTTTTGTTCCACCAGCAGTGTAAAACCCAACAATGTTCAGATTACTATCACATAAGACAAAGAAAAACTTAAAGCTTGAACTTTGAAACAATTAATGGTAATCGGTCGGTCTATCTCTTTGGTCCAGTCTGAAGTATATTAGATTGATGGTTATGAAATTTTGTAAAGAAATTATTGGTCCCCAGAAGATGAATCCTACTGACTTTGATGGAGCTTTCCCTTTAGTGCCACTATGAGGTTGTCTTCTTAGTTCTTTGAGATATTGGATGGTTTGTTGTGAAATTTGGTAATTAGATTTCTGTTCTCTAAAGGATGAATTGTTGTAACTTTAACCTCCTGACTTTGAAGCTATACAGACAAAAATGGTAATCAATAGCACTAAAAGTGGTTCTTTGGCTTGTAGTCATATGGTAACATCTTTTGGATCAATATAGAACCTGCCTTTATAAGGTGCTATATAGCACCTTTGTCAATTGGTGTAATATAGAACCATTAGATGTGCCATATAGCACTTTATTGCTTGAACAAAAATGGTGCTAAATAGTTCCCCAAAGTGCTTCATTGACTCATAATCA
Source organism: Hollardia meadi (assembly GCA_037974645.1). NCBI lineage: Eukaryota > Metazoa > Chordata > Actinopteri > Tetraodontiformes > Triacanthodidae > Hollardia > Hollardia meadi. The sequence continues at coordinate 12,424,517 of JBBPCS010000672.1, forward strand.
TAAAGGAACTTATTTTTGCTGCAAGAAGCTCAAACTCATGAACATTATGTAGATGTCACATCTACTCATATGTTTGCTCTGAATGAGAATTTAAGGAAGTAAAGGCAAACTTCTGCTTTGTAAATATTTGAAGACTACTAAAATGACAAAACATGTTTTTGAACCACCGTTTGCTTTTCTGTGATCAAATAGAATAAGGTGGACTAACTGCGTTGGAGTGTGTACAGATGACTGCTGTTGGGCCAAGGAAAATTCCTTAGACATGGGGGGTAGAAAAAGCCAGACTTTATTTTATCCTTCTGTTTAAACTAAGCTGAACCTCTAAAAAACCATACAGAGCTTAATAGGTTCTTTGTATGGCAGTGGTGCTATAGCACCTCAACCACAGCAAAGAACCGCTGAACTGCTGAAGAACCATTATTTGTCTCTGTGTCGTGCCATCATCAGGAAAACACTTTTACTTTGTTTTTAGTGCCAATTAGCAAATATGTTAGCATGCTAACATGCAAGGTAAACAACATACATGTCAAATATCAACATTCCATTAGCATGTTGTCATGCTTACAATGCTAACATGCTATTATTGTAAGCGTGTTATCATGCGGATGTGAGTATTTAGCTTTAATGCTACCTTTATTGCTCAGGTCTTGTCATTTATTTGTATTGTTATCATTTGTCGTCTCTTGTTTTTCATATACATTGCATACAGTACAGGTTGCATCCTGTTTTCCCCCCAGTTATGAGAATGGCCTACAAGTTGCTCTTGGGATCATTAAAACTATTTTAAACCTACTGGATAATGTCACAAATGCCTCGTCATCCAACAGAAAAGCAGCTTCTCTTCTCTGTTTGTGACACAGTAGAGACACAAGGTGTCCTGATATCTTCTGGACTGTGTAGAAAACAATTTTTCAGCCTCCTTTGATTCCATTCTTTCATCATTCACATGCTGTTATATTAGACCTGTGGCGCTGCTCTCTCACCTCACTCATCACTCCAGCAGAGGTGATGAAAGCCTGCTGGGGGGAGAATAGCCTTAAGCCCGGTCTGTGTGAAAAGCCTCTTTTAATCTGGTAATCTGCGATAATCCCATTAACAGGTGAGCTGTCTCATTATCAAAGCTTGTTTGAAAAAAAAAATCTCCCTTCAAGTGAGGACAGATCTGAGAATCGAGGGGGATGTTTATGTTTGATCTGGCTGGAAAGAGAAGAGATAGCTCAACTATAAAGTTAATAGAAAGTGCTTTGTTCTATCTCGCCGACCTTCGCATTAGTGATGAGAGCTGCTGCTACTCCAGTCATGCCTGCTGGGTTTGGAAAGTCTAAAAGTCAGGGTTTGTACAGTATCAAAGCCTGAGATAATGTTCGGCATTTCCACTTTTTCATGAACCGTTTGGGTTTACAAAAGGAAAAGTAGTCTCCCCTAAGGCTCTGAGGACTCCGAAAGAATAATTACTTCTGACATCAGACTGAGAGAGTGATGCAAGAGAAGTGTCTGATGATGCTTGTGTCCCACTAGCAGGCTCTTGGTGACCGTCTACAATAACACATACACACTCCCAGTCTCCCTGAATGACCTTGGTTTATGTGAGCCAAAAGCTGATGCTGGGGCAGTTTTTTCTGTGGTACTTCCCTCTGTTGATTAAAACATTTTTCAAACAAAATAGGAGTTGCTTCATGTTCCATGTAACATATTGCTCTTTTTGGCATGGTCTAAATAAGGACAAGCTACGCCCATATCCGTCATCACCAACCCCCCCCTCCCCCTCCACTAAACTACCTCACAATCTCCAAGAGATATAGAGGAGCAATCAGTGCTGGGAGATGAGGAGATAGATGGCAGCAGGACAGAGGACAGTTCGGGAAAGTGTCGCCATAAAATGTGCTTCACAACACCAAACAGATGGGAAGTCATGAATAAGCCAGAATAAGCCTTTACTGTTGTCTTTATGATACAACAGCAATTAAAGAGACTAGTTACTCTCAATATGGGGATAAGGTTATGCTCTAAATTGAGACAATAAATGAGTGCCCTCCACAGAAAAAGCAACAGCATTGGTTTATTTGTTCAAAAAATTAGGAATGCACAATAGGTTATTTTTTCAGCCAATGCTGATCACGAATAATTCCCTGCTTCTTATTACTGTTCCTGATAAGATAAGCAATATTTTTTACATTTTTGTATTTCAAAAAGAAGTTCATAACCTTTAGTTGATGCACTAAAGGTGCAAGATGTAGTGAGCAAAGATGGATGATTTAATATTCCAAAGCTCTAATAAGATTTGTTGTGTTAAAACTCGTAGACTTTGTCCTTCCTCCCTGAACCCCTGTGGAACATGTGTTGCAAATTACACTCGTGTTGTCTTCCTCCTTGGGCTTCCTGGTCTACACTGCGTGGCTCTACCCAGGTGCAGCAATTTGATGTCATGAGTGCAACAACAGCGTTCTTCTTCTTCTCTTTGTTTATTAGCCATGTGGATATATATTATTAGCCACCTGCTGGATCAAAGTGTGTAGTTTCTGTGCTTGTTAAGTCAATGTAAAGAATTTGGCTTTGCATTATTGTCTTTATTTATTGGCTATAATTTAATTATCGACCGATAATGTGAATTTCCCATGATCACACTGATAATTTATTGGTAAGATATATGTCATATATCCCTAAAAATAATCTGTTTATGTTCTTCTGAAAAGTGACCCTTTGTGGATGTGCAACTCATGACTGTCCTCTAAGAAGCAAAGGTAGAAGTAGAGCTATGTCGCTACAAAACCTATTAGGAAGGAGGTTGGGGAGCATAGTTGGGCATAGAAAGCATCAGATTTTGACATGAGAAACCACAGTTTGCGTACTCATAGTCAGCAGGGGTTTATTTTAATTATTTTAAATAAACAATTTAATGTGAAACATCTGTGCAGGAAGTGTTGAGTTTAATTGAAAGTAGCTAAACAACTGAAGAAATGTCAAAGTGAAAGCGACTTCAGAGAGTTTCAAAGTAAAAGAAAACATTCTTTCTGTGAAACGAGAGCTGTGGATTTAATGTTGTGGAAATGAAGATATTCCTGAATTTATCAAGACAACACGTAAACGTGGAGGAAGTTTGCATTAACAGCAAGTAGCATCAACAGTGAATTAATATCAGCAGATCATAAAACAAGGAGTCTTCTTACTAAATTATGATCAAATCAAGCAAAATCTCAAACATGTATCAACGTGTTCTTTGATCCCAAACACCTTAGCTTACCTGAACAGAGTGTCATTAGTAACAGGTGGCTTGATGGAGTTGTGACAGTCACTGTGGCTCTCAGGAACAAAGCCTCTTTGTTTGCGAAAGCTCTGCACGCCTTTCACCACAATGGCCACACCGTCCCGCACCCTCTTCCTCAGGCTCATCCTCCACCGGTCTGTGATGATGCTGATGAGCCCCACAGGGAAGCTGTCAGGTGGGGGGATTTCTGGGTTCCCCACTGCCAGGCTGGGGACAATCCAGATGTAGCCTGGCCCTGCCAGTCCGGCCTCGGCTGCCATGGTGAACAGGTACTCGGCCTCTTCGTGGGAGCAGTAGACCAGCAGCACCTGGGCATCGATCTGCTGCAGCAGCCTTCGTGCTCGGATGTCGTTCAGGCCGTCGGCGGACATGTCGAAGGTCAGCACATCCTGCAGCTCCCATTTGAAGTAGCTGGTGTCTGTGAAGGACTTAATGTAATCCACGTAGGTTTCGTAGCCAGGGTAGAGGCTGGTTATGACCACGAAGCTGTCCCAGTTGTACTCCTCCATCACCTTGAACATGCCGTTGATCTGCTGCTCGATGGAGGAGCCCAACTGCAGGAAGTTGGAGCCCTCACCCTGGAGGAAGAGGAAATCATCAGCGTGAGGCGATGGAACATGTATTAAGACCTTTATGGTTAGTTAACCCAGTGCACACAATTTGCCCCTGACTAACAAGCAAAATCAACTCAACTTCAAACTGTGTAATGTGCAGTACAGTCTCTGGAGGACCCTCTTTATACCTATGAGGGTACACACACTCACTGACAAATCACACATAGAGAAGTGAGTTGCCCAACCAGGAGGGTCTGTAGTAGTAGCTTTGACAGGAGTTAAGTGTTACTGCTTTATTTGGTTTTCCACGAGCTGCAAACCCATTCATCACTTATGTTACGTCTTACATTTCCTGCGCAAACACTGACCGTCATCCATACGTGCAAATTCTGAGGAATGGGACTATCACTGTGTCCCAGCGTCTGCGCTGTGTTTAATCTGTTTTTGCTGCAAATGTAGTGACCTTAAGAGAGGAATGAGGGTGGCTTTTCTGTAAACTGTGTTATCTAAAAAAAAGTGGAGGAGGGAAAAATACTGTAGCATCTGTGTGTGTGTGATTACTTTTCCATTGAGATTTTCATTAAAACGGTGTTATCCAATATTTTAAAACATTTTAGGTGAAGTAAAGCTTTTTCTTGTTTTTCCTGCTGTGACATCACTGATTGGAATATGTCCAGAGGGGCCTGTAAAATTCAAGGAGGAAAGTGCAGTAACCGATTTCCTCCCTGTGATTTAATATTGAGTTATCCTTTAAATGTGCTGTCTGTAACAAACAAAAAGACAAGAAAACTTTGCCTGTGCACTTTACCCTGCATTACAATGTCACTTGGAGGGAAACTGAGTTCCTTCTGGCACAAAGACATACTTTCTTAATGCGCAGCATAAAGGAAATAGTTGTTATTCCAGCTCAAATAGAGCTTAAGTTTTGAGAGGTTCTGGAAGAATGACAAAACATTCATTTTAAATGTTTTGTTGTTGCAAAGGGTTTTTCCTTGCATCTCCTTGACATGGCGATACACAACTCTTTCCGGTTGGGGTGTGTTAAATTACAGCTCTGCCCAAGGGCGTGTCAGACTAGCCTTAAGGCGTGCATTTAGGCAAAGTGTGACATAGTAATGTAACAAAGTCACAGAAGTAAAGGCTAAACTACTGATGAAGTGTTTCAGGCACTTCAGGGGCAGTGTTTTCTGTGGGAGTAAGGAGCTCCCTTTTCTATGGACTTTGGGCTTTTCAACTTAGCAGACCTTGTACATGCACAAAAAGATATGTAACACACTAAAGGTAATGGAAAACCCCAAAATGCATAATATGGCCACTTTAAACACAAAATGAACCACAGCCACAAATGTTTGCATTTTTTAGAGGTTTATTAATCAGACATGTATTTACTATCAAAGTGATCTAAGATTTTGAGAGAATTTTCTGCCTCTAATCTGTCTGAAGTAGAATTATTTGTTATGACTCAGGTGTTATATAAAAGCTCTTTGCCTCCATCAGGCTGATAGGTAGGTGGCCCCCTCCTGAACTCTCCCTCTCTGGGGAAAAACCACTCCATCCTGAGCGCCGGCCCCTGAGAGCTGAGGATCGGAGGGGTCAGGTATCCCGAGACTGCAGACAGGCCTGTGATCTTATTTAGCTTGTCTCCTTCTTGTCCTTGAAAGAAGTTCAGCTGTCTTTGATGTATGAGCATCTTATGATTTCAGACGTTACGGCTAAATCCTCGGACTGTACCGTGCTCACGCCCATGAAAATATTTTCTTTTTCTGTTATCACTGCCCTTGTTTTCTCAGACTTCTCTGACTTCTTATCCCAAACAATGAAGTAGCAATATATAACAGTTCTTTCATGCACAGCTTTTAATTTACCATTCATCTATTCATTAAAACAGAAGCTATGTGAATTGCATCTGAACCTACAACCACTATAGATTCAAAGAAGAAATAATATCCATTCTTTGGTGGTAATTATTCTTTTTAAATTTTTATTTATTAAATTAAATAGCCCTTATCTTTTCTTTAAAATGGCTCCTCTCACATGTTACTCATTAATATTCACATAAATGAGCATTCGGTTATCAGCATCTTTACTAGGAATTGGTTTCAGCTCAGTGTAAGGGAGCTGTGGTGGACTAAGATGGATTAGACTGCAGAGGAAGTTGGCTGGCTCCATGCATCCATGCTGGTGGCAGGGATCTTATGCAGGTTAGTCACGGAGGAGCTTGGGAAGATCGTAAATCTACTCATTTTCTCCCTCTCCTTACTGTCCCACAGCAAATCTGTCAGCGTTATTGCCTTATACCTGTATGTGCTGCTGCCTGCTCTGCATCTGCAACAGTGACCAATCTTTTTTCCCCAACAGGTGTTAAGGTGTCAGACTGTGTGTGTATGTGTTTATGCTTGAGCTTGTGTTTCTGTATGCCTTGTACATGCTTACCAGCCAGAGGTTCTGTCAGAGTAAAGCCCCCTACAAACTACAATCTCAACAGCTCAATTAACAGAGAGCTGGCTGATAGCGCAGTCCAAATGAGCCTGGGGCATTACCACAGGCTCAGCTGCAGCTCAAAGCCTGAAGTCACGACTGCTCTGTCAGTGCGCTAGCATGTACAGTTCTGTCCAAGGCATATGGTTGTAGGGAATAAACTAAACAAACAGTCACAGCCGATTACACTGAATGTAATATGAACTCTTCACCAGTCGTGATCACCTTTCTAGGAGCCAAACAGACTAAAGAGTTCAGTAGGCTTGGAATAAACATAATGTATGATGTGCCACATCTAAAGGCAAAAAATGTTTACTTCATACTGATTCCAAACAGCCACGCAAAGGCGGGGCAAAATAATCCTGCCATCATTGCCGCCTGCTGGCTACATCCCTTTTCTTTTATGATCTCTATCTTTTGTCTTTGTAGTCACAACGCGATGTACAAATGCTGAAGTTACCATGTAAAAAACTTAAAGAGAAGCTGAAAGTTGTTTTTGCTGACCTCCAGTGGTCAGTAATGTATAAGAGTACTGTAGGGTGTGTCCGTACTCTGTGACATCACTGTTGGGTGTGGTTACAGGTGCAACAGACTGAAAACTTTCAACCAGAAGGAATATTAAATTATACTTTTTGAAGAGTAACATGTCTCTTTTGGACTATGGGTCTACTAGAAACATTTCAGAATTAGTGTAAAGAACAGCAACTCTAATAACTCTGTACCAGATAACATCTGTGGCGATTCAGAACAAAATTTACTTCATAGCTTATGCACGTAAACACATTGTCTCAGGTCATGATGGGAAACTCAACCCAACTACGCCAAACACGCTACAGTTTCCATACCAACCAAGTCGATTCTTGCTTTCAGGACTAATCCTCTTCATCTTTCCAGCAGTTGGGAGCTTCTTTGGTTCTTGAGAAGCTGCAGCCTTTATTTACTGACAAACTGTAACCTGCACTGTAGATTTACTGCTACTGACAACTTGCTGCTTCTCTTTTCCTCCTGCTCTGCTCCACTCACTAATACCCACAGTTAATGGCTGTTTACAGTATATATATATAGATTATCATTTACTGATCTCTACAGTCTGTGCAGCACAGAGGGTAGATTAACCCTAATGCCTACCAGTATTTTCAATTGTGTGGTCATTGCAGACCCTATTCTTACGTGAGATTTTATTTATTTATTAATTTATTTTTCAGAGTACTCGAGTACTCTATAATTATGTAATGAAAGTACACGAATATTGAAATTACTTAAAATGTCCATCCCTAATAGGTGAACTTGACTACATTCTCTATTATGGTATATGTAATTACCATAGAGATACATATATCGCCATAGAGATGGGTGTTGTAAATGAGTGTCATCCATGACTGTATTCAGTCAGTATGATGTACTTCCATAGTGTTGTCCTCAGAAGCTCACAGTAACAGTCCACAGTCCCAAAGAAGATTACAGCCACTGAGTAGAAATCTTAGCTTCTCGAGGCTGAGATTACATTCACAAGGGTGAAATATACAGAAGAATTTTTATCTGTTTGCAAACACAGATGCAGAAACACAGTCAGTCAGTCTACAGTCAGCTTTAGCATTTTGTCAAGCAAGTCGTGCTAAAATCTTCCACCATGCAGATGAGTGAATGCTTTTCTGCCAGATTCACATTTTAGATACTTTAAAACTTGCCTGAGTTGGTGTTAGATGAGGGTTTAAGGCAGTGATTATCTCTAAACCATAACTGGTTTATATGGGAGCAGTGGCCATGTTTTTTTTTAATTTACAGGGCCAATACACAAACAGCAGTCTTGAACTGCTCTAAAACAGTCTCACTGGGCAGCTGAAGGTTATCTGAATGACTTGAAATACATCCAAATATCTGAAGAAAACAAGAGCTGTCACTTGGCTCAAAGCAGCTGAAGTCACGATGAAATTACATTACGGTAAAGGTGAGTGAGTGAAATTAGCACTGACGACATGAAATACAAAGTAGTGTAGGGTTCTCTCTCTCTTTCCTGTATAAAGAGTGACTTTGGCCACGGCTCTTTGCTGCGACATATGTCTGCCTCCGCCACACAGCAGGAAATGCCCTGGCACCAACTTCCTCTGCTGCTGACGTCACATAGATCCTGCACGGCAACCAGGAACAGACACACGACTCCCTGCACATTTTCCACGTAAACACCAAGATTACGATTCTGTATAGATGGTGTGGCACACAACTGAACCAATGTGCAAATCAACATGGAAGCTCTTTCTACATTTGACAAAAACAATGAAGAGAATCCGCTGAGTAATGATTACCTGCAGTTCTGTTCTCTAAAATCGAGATAACAAATCAAAACATATAAAAGCACCGCCTACTGGCCAAGGCAGCCATCGGCCCCTATCAGAGTTAGTTCCGCCGATACCGGAAAAAAAATACTAAAAACGTCCCATTGGTGCAAATTAATCGGCCAAAGTTCCTCTATTTCCTTTTCCTTCAAAAACCTAAGCCTGAGAACAACAAATTTACAGATAACAAATTACATTACACAACACAACTTTTTTCACCTCTAGGGTTCTCTGACGTAAACTCAACTACATATGTGCAAAATATTCATCATCCAGTGTCACATAAGTTACACTACATATGTACTGGCTCACTGTTTATCACCTTGTCTTGCTTCTCTCTGGCTCTTTGTATGACTGTTCTATATCTGCTGTACCTATGTCTAGACAGGTTACACTGTAACTGTGCCAGTGGTTTTAAAACGCAGTGGAAGGTGGTCTTAGAGAAGCAAATTCAGGTCGTTTTCCAGGCAGACAGAGAAAAAAAGGAACTGCTCTAGTTCTGGGAAAAGCCTCGGGCTCATTGTCCTGCAAAGACAATCAGGGTTTTTTTGCTCGTGTCGGACGTACATTTTGTCCACTTACTGCCTGTGGCTCGGGGGATGTTGTCTGTCAGGCCTCACAATGAGCGCTTCAGAGAATACTTTGAATTTTAGGTCAGGATATTGAACTAGATGCATAATAAGATAAAAAGTAGAGACAATTCAGGAATCATCATGAAGCTACAACAACAACCTACTTGAGTTTATAATTACTTCTGAAGGGATCACTGGATTTTTTGCTTTCTTTATTTGTTCAGAGAGTCGTCACAGCTTTTTCAAACCACAGTATAATAAAACAAATGTAGTCAAAGCTACACTAGGAGGGGTTTCATTAAAAACCTCATTCATCTAACTGAGATACTGTATAATCACCTCAATTCTGGTGTGACTTTTCCATGCTGTTAGAAATAACGAATCAATATTTAGTTTAAAGTCCTAGAAAACGCAGTTCAAGCCGCTTCAGCCTCTGTAATATATATAACAAATCTCTCTCTAACCTTAGACAAAAAGTCATAGTTTTAGAGGCCTAAACCTACACAAATGTTAACCATAGAGATGGCAGATTACCAAACGCTCATGAGGCTTTGTAAGAATCATGGGTCATTTTGAAAATGTTGTTTAGGTTGGAGGACTTGTTGGAGCTCTGTGCTGTTGTCCTGGCAAAGAAGCAACCATATTTTATCTTCTAAACTAGTTTCAGGTCCAATTTTCTTCAGACATTTCAGTCATTTGTGTCAGCCATAATTACTGCTATTGATTTATCCACTGTTTGCATTTTAAACAGGCTTGTGGGAACTGAACTGATCAACTGGCAAGAGTGAAGTGTAGCTCGGATATGTTGTCCATCTGAAATTGACAAATGGCTGCTAGCTTGAACGAGTTCTAACTTGATGCTAGATGCATAAATCAGTAATATTCTTAGTGAGGTGAATTTTGCTTGGAGTTTTCATCTCAACAGTAGTTTCTTCACTTTTGCTTATATTTCTTTTTCTCATTTGGATAGAAAATGAAGTCAATAATTGCATGTCTGCTTGGATGTTGCCAATCAACAAAATGAAATGTCCCGGGGACAGCGATCGGTTTATCACCCAGTTTTAGGCTGTCACTTCCAGAAGGATCAAACCCACAGCTTTCAGCGATACGTATGAAAAATGAATGGGCTCCATTGCCTTGTTGACTACCCTTGACAGCGTCCCATAAATCAATCGACGGGCGGCATCCCTGAATATTGAGAAGAACACTCAAAGAGGGTTGGACCAAACTCATCTCTGTACATATTCTGGTAGCATAACTGTCATGTGCACATTGTTACATTTACAGAACTTGGACATTAATAAATGAGCGAATGACCAATAGAATAAACTCTTATTGATCTTTTGAACCTTGAGTTTTAATCTCATTTCTACTACTTGGTAGTCCATTGTTTTCCACTTGTAAAAACCTGGACTTCTGCCATCTGGATCCTGTAATATACTCCACTACAATCACTCTGGGCAGATGGATCCCAGAGGTAAAATTCCACTGCTCCAGCTTTCTTAGCGTGATGTAATCTATAGTGTTTCCTTTGATGTGAAGACCCCTCTTTATACGTCCCCTACAGCTTGCTATGGGCAGCTCTTTCTGAACTGAGGCAGCGTGTCATGCAATACAATGGATAAGCAAATGCACATGGTGAGAGAACCATCAGTTTTCATATTGCGGTATACTGCTGCATCCATATAGTGATATCTCATGAATAGAACAATATTCAGCAGCCAGCTGTGAAATCTGGGTAGTCAGAACTTCCCACCAGCAACTGAACACACACCAAAAGACGAGCTCTCTAAACAGACCGGTATCAACAGTATCATGATGAAACAGTAACCTAACTCTCATCTACAATAACACACCTCTCTCAAACATGCTTTGAGCTTTTACTATTTGAGTTTCATAGCACACTAACAGAACAGGAACCAGTGGCATTTATGACAATAGGAAAATAGTCCTCAGTAACTTGCAGTGAAAAGGACCAAAACATGCAAAACCAAATATGGAGTTTTGACTGCATGGCGACACGAGACTATAAATAAATAATAAATTGTTATTTGCCTGAAAAATCTCAAATTATCAGGTGAAGCAGGAAAGGTGTCAGTCAAAGGCCTGGTACCTCAGAGGGTTGCACAAGATTACAGTTGGTTTCCAACTGGGGCCATCATATTAAAAATGCATGCACTCTCTGTTCTGTCAAAGCTCTTTTAATTCAGTCACTACACGGCATACATTAATGGTCTCAACTTTGTTCGCTGGCTAATTAGTGATGAAAAGCAGTCAGTCATTTTAACAGCTGCCAGCCTTTGTCATTAGCCTTATTACATATTACATGTGCTTATTTGGTAATTTATTATGATTGAGTTGCTGTTACTGTCCTCAAGTTAGAATGCTACAGTGCAAATGAGCAGCAGGAGGCATTAACTGCTGACTGACATCTCTTTTATTACCCTCCAGTGGCCATGCTGATGGCCAGATCACCGAACATGTTTTTCTGAAATGGATTCAGCTGACAGGGGAGCTGTCTCTAAACCTGTATGAATTAAGGAAGTTACTGGAGTCTTACTAGCTTCTCCTTGTTTCTCACAAAACAGAAAATGCTGAAATACTCGGCATGGGGAAAAAAAAATCAAATACATCTATTATTTGATTATTTGAGTTTTCGTCCATCCCATCAGAGTTTCATACTTTTCATGGAGGAGAATCATTGGTAGTGAAGCTAACTCAGCAACAGGTATAATGAAATTATGCGTATGTTATAGTCATTCTTCAATAGTTAAACCTCTTGCTCATGTATTTGCCAAATTATTCCCCACAAATATTTCTACAATATATGTTCAGACAAAAAATCATTTTAGAGGTGTAGCTGTTATTGAGATGGTTGATACAATTCAGACTGCTCCTAACAAATGCTTGTTGTTAAGCTTTGATACTTGTAATACTATTTTTCATACTGTCTTGCTTATTAGTTTATCTCATTACGGCTTAAATTAGTCGATGTATGTGGTTCTCTAATTAAATTACAAATTGGAAACAATTTGATCTGATGAGATTTGATTTTCTTGTGGTGTCCCACAGGGGTGTATTCTTGGACCTCTTCTTTTCCTTATTTGCTACATCTTCATATATTTTCTACTAGCTTGTTTCTTTCACATGAAAATGTTTTCACATTTTTCACATATATTGTACAACCTTGATTCCAAAAAAGTTGGGACGCTGTGTAAAATGTAAATAAAAACAGGATGCAATTTTCACAAGCAAGCCTGTCCATCTATATGATGCTCATTACAGCTGCTGTAAATTAGCGCTGAAATTACTGTTGGTGTGGGCTTCTGGGTGATTATTTGACTTCTCCCAGAGAGATAAATCTGCACCATGAGTTCAGTTGTGCATTTTTTTGTGATTGTAATTACCACAGATTACCACTGAAATACTATCTATCTAACTTCAGTGAGAGTATGGAGGACTTTACACCTGACAACACATGGCGAGATATCAAAGTCAAAGTCGAATGACATCAGTTTTTACGGTGTTTCTCTGCCACGAGCCTGTCGACTCATCTCATGATAAGATGATTGATAGTACACGATAAACAAAAATCTTAATTTGTGTTATGGCCTATGACGTAGCTCTAATTTGGACAAGAGGAAAGAAAAAATCTGATCTTCTCGCATCAGCAAATGCCAATTCTCTCCAGTTTCATGTAGGAACCATTCTCTTTCTGTATCACCACTAAAGCTCAGCCAATTAAGACGCTATTGAGGTTTACATCCTGCCCTGTCACGAGCACGAGCCTCTGGTCCATGAGTAGATTTACGTCTCCGTTTGTGCAGTGATACGGTATAATTCTGTAGAAAGAAAATAGTTCCTCCATGAAACTGCTCACAACAAGGCTGTGGATTATCTTGAGTAACCGGGTCATGATTTCTCGAAAGAGTCATTGCTGTTGAGTTTTTCAATTTTATTTTTATTATATTGGAGAGAAGGCAGACATCTGTACAGCTGATATCACTACCCCAACTATGTTGGGGTGAACTGGTCCTTTAATTTTTCTGTGATAATTATCCAGTAATATAACAATATTTAGTTTTTTTTTCAGTAAGTACTTTTTCTTTTAAGTGGTATGGTAGTACATTTTGATAATACTTCAAAATTTTGATTGCAGGTCTTTCACTTGTTATGGAGTGTTTTACTCTGTGGCATGTGGCTGCTTTTACTCAATTGGAAGATGTGAAGAGTTCTTGCACCACTGTAAAAAAAAAAGTAGTAGTTCTCTTCTTAGCCCTAAGCTGTATGGTTACATGAGACTGCTTACCACAAACTGTGAGACCTGCTTCATCACAGATGTGTGATTTATATACAGTACCACACTCTGCAGGCATTCCCTAATGCCCTAAGATTGATCTGTCTGGAGATATTATACCCTGTCTCCTAAAACTTGGAATTTATGGGAGATTCAAACCAGAATGATGGTGAGAAATGATAAAAAGCTATTGGCTTGCCCCTCGTCTGAGTGTATGAATTTGAGAGTCTTGTCATTTAGCCTGTAACATTAAGAAAATTACATGTGATTTAATACCCAAAGGTGGTCTTTAGGTGGTGGCATCTCTTCTGCTGCTATTTAATGGCTGATGATGTATTCATCCTGTCATTTTCTTGTGTTCATTGCTTTAAACAGCTTTCTGTTTAGCAGCAGCATCTTATGTGAGTTGCTGACTGTGAATGCTATCAATAAGAAATTACCTGAAGATTTAATCAGGCTCCTTAAGGCTTCGTAATGGCCTTGTTTACCCAGAGTTCATCCCTCTCTACTCTCTCTCTCTGACACACTGTGTTCAGTTTTTTTATTTAGACCTATGTGCAACCTGATATGTTCTGTAGGTCCTGGGCACATTTCAAGCAAATTCATGGGGTTAAAAACATGAATTAAAGTGTCATATTTTGATCAGTTTCCAATTCTACAATGAGAGTCCAAAAAGTCGTGGCCATGGATAAAACCCCAACCAACTCTTTACTGGCCCCAGCCCCCTCCTCATCCCTGCCCCCACACTGACCTTGTATGGCAGGACGACAGCAGAGCCTCCACTGATGCCCACGATGGGCACGGTCGTCTGAGTGGAAATGAAGTCCAAGATCTGTGCCACAGCCTCCGAGCCAACGTTGTCCTCGAACACCACGCCATGAACACGGTTGGTGGAGAGGGTGTCACAGATGCGGGTGAGCAGCGCCCGTGGGTTGGTGTTGTTGACCAGCACAGTGATGGGGTTCACCTCCAGGGGCAGGTCCATGAAGTTTTCCCGGCTTAACCGCCCCTTAATCTCTGTCTGGTAGGCTGAGCCGCTGAACACCACCGCCACGTTAACAGAGGGCATGGGAATCCCGAACGGCCTTCCTGAACAGCAGGGGACAGTGCAGAACAGCAGCAGCAGCAGCGGCGGTGGCGGCCACCACGGGGAGTCGCTCAAGCAGCCTACACGAACGCCCATCTCAGTCACCTACTGCCTGGAGGAGGGGTCAGAGTGGAGGGAGGGGTCAGTAGAGGGGATTGACATATTAGATACACAGGACCAGTTGCTGTCTTTTCTAAAATGTTGTCATAATACTCCATAATAATCCCAGCTGACTGAGCAAACCAAAATGACTGTTGTGTAGAGTTGGCTTATTTTGATTAATGACCTTTTAGCTTCATCTGTGCTGAGTGTGTTGGTCTGCATGCCATAACTAAGACAGTGTAAGAGCCCATTAACAGAGTCCAGAGTAGTATTTTTAGACTGTGTCAGCGTGCGACATGAGGCTGTGGCCAGGCTGTTGCGTCTTAGGGTGGCAGCTGCCACCCTGCTGCTGTTATATTCTGCGGTCCAACCCAACAGATGGTGTCCAGTGTTTAATGCAACAAATGGAGAACAAGAGGATTTATAATTTTTCTCTCGTGACGTTACTTTTGAGACTGTTGCTTAATTTTTTCAGCCATCCAAAGCATTCAGAGTTAATCTGCCAAAGGTCTGCATGCATGGTTTTGGCTATGCAGATTAACTGAAATCCATAGTCTCATTATTATGATTTGCAAGCTGTTTGGGAAAGTTTTTCTGGTCTTGTTTTGAAAATGACATTTCTGTCTTTACAAACAGATTCAAATCCCCAAGTTGGCCTTTGAAAAAATCCCAGCTGTCCGTGCAGCGTTGCATCACTAATGGAGTGGATTGCAACCAGTAAATCTTGCCCAAACTATCTTCTTCCAAACTCCTAATTGCTTTGCTTTCTGCCCTCTGGAAGGTAATGGAGGAGAAACACCATGGCAGAGCGCCGTGATGTCGAACCCTGTAGCGTTAGTTTAACATTCAGATTGTAGCCAGACATCGGTTTGTGTTGAGCTGTCAGACAGACTTAGGCTCTTTGTCAAATCTGTCACAGGAGTGTCTGTGGCCCTGAGGGAGTGCTGCACACTGGTCCCCTGTCACAGAGATCTGATCCACCATGTGATGGAATCCCAGTGGGGTGAATATATTGTAATCCCTTGGTAATCCCTGCCAGGCGTCATGGCCTACGGCTTGATTGTAGTGTATAAACTTATCAAGAGATTTGGCCACTGCACGAGTCTCAGTGTAGCTTTGTGCCACAGTTTTCTCTATGTTCTACTGCCTGTGTGGGACTGAGCAGTGAGCTGGTCTTAGAAAACATTGCAAACAGGCAGGCAGATAAACATGCAGGCAGGGACGCCGGGTTGGTAGGTCTCTAGAATACTTATCATAGGATTGTTTTTCCAGTCATGTCACATGATGAAATCCAAATAAAAGACGTCACACGTGCGTGGGAAGCTGTACACGCTGTGTCCTACATGTGATTCTGCAGGTAGGCGCTGGCTCATAAATCATTTTATAAATTGATTAGTCCCCACTGTGAGAGGGCATCTGCCACATTCCTTTCAATGACATTAGCCATGTTTCAGCTGCGACAGCAGTGGAATAGTTTAGGGTTAATGTCTTTGACGGGGAGCAGTGTACGTGGTCAAAATGCTTAAAAGCTTCGACCTTCCATGTGTTTAATCAAGGCTGGGAAACAGCTGAGGCAGATATATGAAGGTCGAATTCCGGGGTGGTAGGTATAGAATTAAACCAAATGGGGAATGAGTCATCAATAACACTAACTATGACGAGGCTTTGTATTGTCAACATGCAAATAAATAACAACAGAGACTCACTTAAGCTAACTGTAGCTTCCAGTATACCTCATCTCATGTTTAGAGTCTGAATAGTGCAGTCAGCTAAGCTTTGTGACGCAGCTCGGTTGCAGATTGGCTCTGTATATTTGCTGGGCACTGACCCTTCAAACCCTAAAAGTAAGCAGAATTTGTTAACTGCACCGACACACAGAGGAAAGAGGCTTTTTCATCCATGCTTGTGCTCAATCCTCCGAAAATCATTCATGTGAGTACAAGGGACTGAAGGCTTCACTCTAAATTTGCGGATCACTGTGGACAACTGTTGTTTTGAGAGATTTTAAAAGAAAGGAGGGTGCATGACGAGGTACATCCATCCCGAATTATCACGACACACAATCTATTCTGAAGCCTGGTTGTATCCAATACAAGGTTCGTGCTGTAGTTTGATCAAGAATCAGCTTGCTGTTTGCGTCACAGCGCTGTTACAAACTGGATTCAGCATGAGTCACACTGTACCTCAGTGTCACACAGTGAGTGGAATCAGTTAACCCTGTTGTCTGTCATGCTGGTATGACCCGTTTCATTCAAGTTTCTCACAAACCGACTCCATTTTAATGTATACAGTTCCTCTCAAACATGTAGTTACAAAGCTGTTTTGCTAACATGTTATTAATTAATCATGAGGTTACATAATATTAATTAAATACATAAACTAACATGCTATAATACAGACTACAGGTTTTTTAAATTGTACCAGCTTATCTGAAACAAATATAAAGTCATTCTAAGTTTGTCTTCTTCCTTTTTTGTTAAATCGTGTGCATCAGAGGCCTCAGTACATACTGTATTTCAGTTTTCTTTCTGGGCCACTTTAAAGCTACCTTTACTCTCCACTGTGTATGATGACATACTTAAAAATACCAGAGTCTATGACATAACATACTGATAATCTGCACAGGATGTTCTTATGTTTTTGTGTTGAATGTGACAATGCTTATATCTCCTAGTTGTCACAAAGATTTTTCAGTGGTTGCACTGGTTGCAGAGTTTCACACTATCTGCATGAAATGGAAAATGAAAACTGATGGAACTGCTCTCCCTTTTGGATAGAAAAAATTCACTAACCCTAATCACAGGAAGGGACTGTTTCCACAGACATTTAGTAACTGTTAGAAGAAGTAAAGATGCATTTTCACCATTTTATCATCTGGCTAGAATGTGTCATTGTGTGATATTGAATAGACCTCTTATTCTCCCATCACATATGAAGTAGCTATGTGTAAATATAGTACTGGTGTGTTTGTACTGGGAGGACAAGGCAGACGGCTCTGAATAAACAACATATGAGTCAAACTTGTCAAAAGGAGTGAAATGTACCTTTTTTTCACAAGCTAACAGGCAAAAGAGCAACACTTCTGCAGTCCTGTAAATCGACAGGTGCGAAAGAGAAGACCATGTGTTGACAGAATCAGAACAAAAGACCCCCACACACTTTCCTCTTTACGAGCAGTCAAAGATATTTAACGTTTGGATACTCAGACATTCATCAGGTTATTTTACAAGACAAAAAGAGAGACCACGTGGACCAATCAGGTCACCCTACTGACTGACATCACTCATTGAACAAGTATCGTGTATAATCTCATTACAATATAAACATGAAAAACCTAATTTACAGAATAATACAAAAAAAAAGTTCAAATTGCACAGTGTCATAATAAAGAAATTTAGCCTACCAAGATAATTATTGTTATTAAAATTTGGCTGGAGCTTTATAAAAATGTCTTCTAGAGCTTGTCCTAAGCTAACACGCTAACAGGCACACAGTTATAACAGTAATGACGCGTCATACGCACGAAACAAAATGTACATTGCATTGACTGGCATTCCCTGTAGACTTACCTTTAACCATTCATGCCCTGACCAACACTTGCCCTCACATTAACCTTACCCATGCCCCTTAATTCACATCACAGCCGCGTTGTGTTCCGCTGTGATGCAGTTTTGTTTAGTCCTCCACACAGCTTCAAACCCCACCAGGAGCTCCTCAGAAGAGGCGTGTTTTGCCTGCCTAGTTTTGTTTATTTGCTCAGATTGTTAATTTGGTGGGTTTCTTTATTTGATTTTTGTGCTTCTGTCATGAATAAGTTGGCTACGTACTTAAAACATTTCTTTATTGTCTGTTTTGATGTGATATATGTTGGGGAGTCTGCGCATGATTATATTTTTAAAAATGGCCGGAATCTCTATTCTGTTACTGTATTTACCCGGAGCCAAGGGGAGAGCTGCTTTTGGGACGCTTCTGAAACTGAAACACTTAGTGGAATCTCAATCATAGTCTAGAATGGCCGCGATCAGCTCTGGCGGCCGTATCACGGCCGGAACACAATGCAGATGTGCTCGGTGGAATTTTGGGGTTAGCTTAAACTTAAACGAAAAGCATGTCTACAAGCTTTCATGGTTTTTAGTTAAATTGAATCTCAAACTTTCATAAGGGACATGTGTTCAAGAGATTATGGCCTGAGGCTGCAGATGGCTGTCACTGTCAGTTTACACTGTTTGGGGAGGTTCGTCCTTTTAATGTGACTGTTTGAATAGATATTTGTCCCTGCAACATGATTAATACAAGTACATACACACTGCACAGTCCTATCTGCCAGTGGCAGATTATTTAAATAGCTGAAGTGAAAATGATCTAATGAGAGATTAGATTTAATTAGACCTAATGTAAGACTACATACTCAAACCAAAACAACAGCAGTCGCTCACTGATGGTCTTTGTATTCACTGTCTTCACTGTTTAAGATGTGCTTATCCCCCTCTAGTGGGTGACATATGGTGGAAGCAGTTTCTTCACAGAATTAACCGCATTGAAAATAACTGCTGGGGTTTTATCATACCATCACATCATTTTCTTTCCTTGTGGTTTATTCTGGGGTACCTCACTGACATGTGTGCTGCTTGATAAACTGAACAGGTAATAAATGCAAATATCCACATCTGCCTGTGCAGCCTGCACATATGTTATCTGCTCCTGTAAGTTGAATATTGTTGATAAGGTGAATAGAATTTTCTGCACACATTGTCACTTCCTGCTCAATATGTATGGCCTTGGCAGACTCGGTGATGAGAATATGAGCACATTTGAATACACACTTGGCTCAGTATATGATGTACATTGTAATCTCACACATTGGTTTTTCTTCATAGTATAATTTACTTCTTATTTATTTTCTTATTTCATACTGCAGATCTTTGTTCCTTTCAATAAATTCTAATCCGCACGTTCTTTTTGGCACAAATAAGTTTATTTATTTACCATGTTTCTGCATTTTTATTCCAATGCCATTTTTTTGTGGTGTCAATCATTGCACAATCCAGTCTCATCTTATTCTATCCTGTGAACTGAAGTTCTCAAACTCTTCATTTTTTGATATTGACCATTTGATTTGTGAAGTCAGACAAATAAAAGCTACCTATTGATGAGTTGCTGCTGCGGTGTCCTCCAACTGATTCCTGATCCAGCTCATTAATGTGGGGCCGCAGCGGTAAATACATCTGGCTGTGAAGGCGCAGTGTTTAATGACGGCTTTTATATTCCGGGCATGACGCCTCTGCCGCAGCTGTTTTGACAATGTGCACCTGTCCTCTCTTCTGCTGCGTGATCAATACACTCGTCCATGCATCTGTAGCTCACATGCTGATAAACTCGTCCTCCTCTGAGTCATTATCAGTAAAACTGCTGACCGTACACACAGTCCAGCATCTCCTTCGAGGACAATTTCTGATATTACATTGTGAGCCATTTAGTAATCTGTGACGTTTATTGACCTCTATTGGTAAACGATAGGAAATGTATGAAAACTTCCATAAGCTGGACTACCACTTTGACTCTCCCATACAGCTACAATGCTCTTTAATGACAAAAGCAAAGTCACAAGAGAAGTGAGTGATTCACTATATAAATACATAACTGATTAGAGCAAAGAACCAACAGAGACCTCCACTGAGAATCTACTGCATCACCATACAAAATGATGTTCTATCAATATTTGCTTTAAAGCTTGGCTTGAGAGCTGAAACGTTTTGTGACTCTGTTAACTCCGTCCTTCATGCTTGTGGCTGTCCTCCTCAGCAAAACAATATAAGCATTTGTTTTCAATGCCTGAATACACCACGTTTACCTTTAACTGACCTGTGAATTATGACTCCCATTTTGTTGTAAGCCCACAAAACCTTATGGGGAGGCTGCAAGTGTGGATGAATGGGTTGACAAAGTGTTGCAACTTTAACACGGGAGACGGCTGTTTCTTACCTCTCTAGTCAACATTTCTTTGAACCATGAACAGTGTTTCTCTGACAGTTCTCTTTTGTGCCTAAACCTAACCAAACCAAAGGATAGGGTCAATTTGATATAGTTCTTAACATACTAGGGTTGTCAAAAGTACCAAAGCTATAAAACAAAAGAGATCTACGATCAGATTTTCAACCCAAGGATGCACATATTTTTTACATCAATGTGTTGGTGTGTGTTCAGTGACGCTTTCTGTGCTAACACTGTTTGCAGATTGTCTACAACCAAAAAAAATAATCTTAATTTTTTGTGCTCAGGAGATTTTTTTTTCTTTTTGGCATGGTATCAAAAGACGTATCATGTATCGTTTTTGTACACAATTTTAAAACCCTGCAGGGTTTTTACTGCATAGAAAAATGTTTGGCGCCCCCCCCAAAGAGGTTTTAGCCAACCCCCAGAGAAATATTACCTGCACCAAAATGAATTATAATAGAAAGATAGCAATTCAAATCCTTTTCAAATGTGTTTAATAGCAATTTATCAAACAACTCTTAAACAAGCAGAAAATAAAACCTTTTTTCGTGATAAAGTTTTTCATTCTCAACTCTTCTATATCATCCAGCCCTAACAGTACGTGGACTGATTATGCTTGTTGTTGTATGTTCTGGTATTGTGACAACCTTATAACATACCCACATGTACATTAAAAGGGTTATAGGTCGCTATAATGGCTCCCTCTGTCCATAGTGGCCACAGAGATCAATTTCTTAAATTTCAATATAAATGGTGAGTGATAAAATCCACAGTCCTTGTTTTGTGTAAAGATGCATTTTGAGTCTTCAGGCTGAGCTAGAGAAATCAAATTGGCATTTTCTGAAGTTGCTGTCT
This sequence comes from Hollardia meadi, assembly GCA_037974645.1. NCBI lineage: Eukaryota > Metazoa > Chordata > Actinopteri > Tetraodontiformes > Triacanthodidae > Hollardia > Hollardia meadi. The sequence continues at coordinate 12,446,054 of JBBPCS010000672.1, forward strand.
CTTTAGTGCAAAATCTCCTCTTTGAGCTTCAACAGTGCTTGCAGGCTTGCTTAGCCACATACAAAGGACAGTAATCCAAAGACAGAATTTTATACTAGTGTTGGGGCAGAAAGAAGACTGTGGATTTTGGCTCCGTCACTTACACTGGAATTTCTTCATTAGGACGGGAGAAACCATTACAATGAACGGAAACTGTTTCGATGGACATGCCAGTGTTTTAAGACAGACTTAAAAACATGTGAACCTATCCTTTAACCATTTTCAATATATATAGTAGTATAGTATAATATAGTGGATATTTGGTGCTTTGGAGAAGTGAATTAATTATAAGCCATTTTCATTTTAGTGTTCATGCAATCTTTACATAGATTTTCCATTTTATTAGATGCAGTGCATACAGTTAATCCATTCCAATGTGGGATGTATTGTACAACTACTGAATTATTAAAATTTTATATTAATATAACCAGTAAATGTGCAGCCCAGTGTGACCCCTGAATTAGGATCAATGCTTTCTGAGCTAAATGGATGTTTGTGTGATACCTTTTGGTCTAATGATAATAAGAACAATTTGACCTCCGCTATTACTGTACAATGAGTGAAGACTCATAATTACAATGGTCACTTTATGTGCTTTCACCTATGCGAATATGTTTATGCTCTGATTAAATAAAATACAGCCGCGTTAATCCCCTTAAATTCACAGCCGATTAACTAATCTGTAGATTCACCAACATCATGAGTACAGTGCGAGCAAAAAGAGGTGACAAGCCCAGAAAAAAAATCTGCATCCAAAAATACCCACGATTTGACATAGTTGGCGTGTCTCCACAGGTTTGAGTCAATGTCAAATCAAAGGTATTTTGTGTGTTGAGTTTCCCTTCAAGCTGTAGTGCATCCAAAGCTTCTCTCCACTGGTCTAAATGTGATTCACCTGAAGTATCTAGAGACTCATCTCTGATAAACAAAATATCTGGATGCAGAATCAAAGATATCATTGCGACCCAGCATCTATCTCTGACCATCTCCTGCAGGTCCTGAACCATCAGGCAGGGAATGCGGAATCAGACCACGTCATCATCATAAAGAAACATCTCTTAGTATCCTTATCCTATCTTATCTTTGGACCTGTGTCTTCTGCATTCTGAACAAAAGTCAAATTGAAACAGTGCCAACTCTAGTCCTCAGTTTATAATTCATCTGTGAATTGTTTGGCTGCTCTTGGCTGGTCCTCTAAAACATCTTAACAGCTTATAACATCAGTTATAGGCCAATACAGTCACAACAAAGCAGAAAAAAAACAAACATGCCGTTAGCTTTCTTAGAGTACTATTCAAACACATTAAGACAACAACTGCTCTTTATATTTATGAGGCTGAGTCTGGCACAGCTCCAGGTGGACTGGCCCTGAGTAATGGAAATTGAGTTAATTAACAGATGCCAATTTCTCAATTGCAATAGTCCAGATAACAAACATTCAACCGTTCTACAAGTCCCAGAGAAAAATGGCCAGAAGCAATCAAACTGTGGATCTTTTCACCACTTGTGTGGCATTTGTGGATGCAGAGTTCGGAGTGTTGGTCGGTCGGTTTCTGATCAACACTTCAAAATCCAGATAAGGGATGAATGCTTCTTACTTTGGCGATACCCTTTTCACCTAGCACAAGAGGCATTTTGGCTAATGATAACATACCTCTCAAAAAATGAATGAATTTCCATCAGATTCAGAAAAATGTCATGCTAATATTAAGCAGGGCTATTAAACATTCACTTGACAGGACAACTGGGCTTTAGTACAATCTAAAATTGTACTGTATGGTCTGAAAGTTGCATGTGAACTTGAGTGCTTTAACCTTAATTTTCTAAATAAAAGTGACATAAAGTTGCATGTTAGCCACTCATTCAGGACTTGTGATGCTGTAACATTTAGGAAACAAATGCCAAAAAACCTCCATGGGACAGCAGAGTGCACAAACAACTCCTGCATTCGTGCCATTGAGTTTGCAAATATCTCATTAAATGTTAACAGACAAAAAATTGCACTCCTCTGTTCTGTGCTCACAATCCCAGAACCTCACAATTACTGTTTTACAGTTACAATCTGAAACTGTTTGGGAAAATCTCAGTTTTGTACTAGCCCTCGCACGTAACCTGCCGATCACTCCTGTGATGTCTTTCTTCATTTCCTTCATTCATTTCAGCTGGACTGCCATTTGTCCTTTACAGAACATTGAAAATAAAAATATAGAAAAAAAAGCAATAACTGTTAAAGACAAAAAAAGTGTTTCAGTAGAAGTGTCCATTGAAAAGTGAGGCTGATGGTCCACTGCAGAGACACAAAAATAAACATCTTTCTCACAACAATCAAACAGCCAGTCTTGGTCAGGTAACACTTTAGATTAGGTAACACATATTAATCATTAAGTAGTTGCTTATAAGCATGAATATTAGTTGCATATTGGTTCTTTTTTGGTCATTGAAGTTAGGGATGCACGATGATATCGGCACGACATCGGTATCGGCCGATAAAAGCTTAAAAAGTTAATTATCGGCATCTGCAGATATTAAAAAAATTCTGCCAATGTGCCTGGCCGATAAGGTGACGTGTTAATTATGTGCACGCGACGATGCTAACTGTTTATTATGAGCGCCAGCGACAAGCTTCAACATGTCAGCTGTATGGATCTACTTCAAAATATGGATTATGGTCAGTCAAGTGTCGGACTCTCGCCTTGCGCAGCTCCGATGACGTGTGTGTCACCGATGGCGTGAGTTCAGTGCGACTCTGAGCAGCTGGTTGTTTCTGTCCACTCTCTCCTCACTATACGTCTATACGTTGTCAAAGTAAAGTACATAAGATCCGAACAGAATCTGATGCGACTCGTTGTGTTTATTCCTCCAGAAGCTCCGCTCTGCCCCCACCCCTCTGTCCGAAAGCTCCCCGGAGCTCAACAGCTGTCTGCGGGCGAGCGGTGTGACCCCGCTCTGCACTCTGCAAAGCCCCGCGATACACGTGAACTTTTCGCTTGAGTTGAATATTTTCAACTCGCGCTT
>JBBPCS010000672.1:12449207-12465708 GCA_037974645.1 Hollardia meadi
TGTGTGTGTGTGTGTGTGTGTGTGTGTGTGTGTGTGTGTGTGTGTGTGTGTGTGTGTGTGTGTGTGTGTGGAGAGGAGGGGGTAGCTGTGGGATTAGTAGAGCATCTGTTTGAAACAAAATAAATCTGCTTAATCACTGAATGTATCATTTGTGTTATTGATCAGACTCCTCCCTCAGCCTGACGTCCAGGAGCAGGTTCCTCCATCATGCTGCGTTACCTTGCCTCTGTGTGTGTGTGTGTGTGTGTGATTGCATCGTGTTGTGTGATGGGCTGAGAGTCCTTGTATCGGTTGCTCCTGTCACATGTTACCTTATCACACACACACACTCACACACATGCATGTGCACGTTCATATTGTTCTCGCATCCACACCACTACATCCAATTACTGAAACTAGGATATGGTTGGCATAACATAATGAACAGCCATATTTCACCTACCTAACTGCTGCTGCACTGTTCACACCATCTCGTTCCACACTTCTATTCACTCTCAGGTGAAGCCGGTTGTGGAAAAGCACATTTTATCTGTACCACCACGTGTGGGATGGATGACTTTAACAAAATTGTAATCAATAAGGGATATTTAATGACCATAACTGCTGACGTCTTACTTATTTTACAACCAAACCTCTTAAATTAATATCAATGAATTATGGCTGAGAGTTTTTACCTCATTATCAAGGATCTAACCTAAATTTTCTCATTTACCCGCAGTGCTAAGAGTCCCACAGATGAAATTCCATCCTCCCACATTGTGTTGTGGTGGAGGCAGAAATATCACGGGCAAATAAACCCAAAGCTATCTGCATGGCTAGAACAATGGTTGCTATTCTTAGGTCTGTGAAGAAGAATTTTTTTTGGGAAAATGTTCAGTCTGTGGAGAGTTTTACCTCTTCAGGCTTATAGCAACTATTCAAATAAACAGTGTGAAAAGGGAACATCACTGGCTGAATTGCTCACAGCTCTGAAGCATATATGCAACCTGGGGCAAGAGTTCATGGGTATTGTTTGCCTTTGAAGAGTCATAAGCCAAAAAGGTTGGGAGCCATCTCAGGGGTCCTTTCAGATTTGGTCCAATTTTTGCTTTTTTTCCCCTTATTGATTCGATTTGCTTCCTCTTAAACCAAAAGTTTTGGGAACACCTGCTCTACAGTGGAACCCATTCCAGCTCTTTAAAGAGAAGTTATCTCTACGTATGTCAGCTGTGAGTAGATTTATGCCTTTTTCCTGCAGTGACAGCGGAGCTCACTAAAACACTGCAGCCATTGTGCCTAAACATGCAAATATAAACGAAGCTATTTTACAGAATTAGACAATTCAATTAAAATCTGAACAAACTGTGGGAATTCCTGATCCTGCAAGCACTCGCTTCATGGGGAGGAAATCCCCAGAGCATGTGCTCCTTCTGACCCAGGTGTGCAGCTGCACCACCCTGTGACGTGTATTGACGCTCCAAGGCCTCCGGTCTGTCAGCACCCAGAAAGCGAGATGATGGCCACATACCTCCACGATGTACAGCTGGTCTACATGTGGCCATTGACCTTGTTGCGTGTGACGTTACAGTAGATCACCAACATTGTTTCTAATTTGTCAAAATGATGGACGGCCTTCAGAATTTTCCGTCGTTAAAAAATAAAATGGATTCAATGACAGCAAATATCCGGTTATGGCGACCCCTGGCCCTGAGCAACCCCCTTACTGCTTTGTTGCCCTGTACTGCAGCAGCTCCATCATTCTGACACCTCTCCACATCAGTTATATGTGTGCAGGTTTCTGTATGTGCAAAATGTATTTCCCCCAAAGGGACAGTTAAGAACTTGAGGAAATATGTTTATTTTGTAACTAGCTTCAGCTGCATTTTAAATTAAATACTTTATTTTACAAAGAGGTGGAAAACGATGGGTTCAGTTGCGGAAAAGCCAAACAGGACAGTTCCCAGTGGGTTTCTCGTCTCGCTGCACCACTGTTGCCTCTGATTCGAATCACAACATGTGACCCCTCTACCATTAAAACCATTCTCACTCTCATTTCTTTATCTAATATGTTCCAGTTTGACAGGCTTTTGCGGTCAATAGCAGAATGATTGAACCGGTTCTCTGAGATAAAGAGACAGTTTTAGACAATCATATCAGTCGTTACGGATGAATTCCTCCTGGTGTGTTTAGCTGCTGGTGCAGACGGCTTCCTGACACTTTGTAATGAGGAACCACATTTCTGATAAAATACGGCTTTGTTCTTGTTCTGCCCTGCTGCTCTTGTTATCTTTTTATTTATTACCTTGCGTGTGACCTCAGAGGTCTTACATCTTAACCAAGCTGTTCATTTTGTTAATCTCGGACAGAACAGACCTTTCAGTTGACCAATTTAGCTCTCAGTCTCATGCCTCAAAAATAAAAGACCTGTTCTGTATTCATGGAGCCAAAGTGCCACAACGGATCCTTCAGTAATTACAGGAAACTCTCATTCTCTCGCATCCTGAAAAGTCACTCTTCAGTGACAGTTCAATTTCCCATGCAGCGGCAGCAGCAGCAGCGCTATCCCAGGTCCGGTGGGCAGGTATCAAAGCCCCTCTCAGCTGCTCTAACTGTTTACAATGACGCATCGATCCGCTCTGCTTAATCCCCCCGGCAGCTCAGTGAGTTAAAGCAACAGTTACAGCCACCGCACACATCTACAAACAGCCACAAAAGCCAAACACAGCGTGCCGTCTGATCCTCCAGTTGAAGGATGCTGTCGAGTGCTGCTTTTATCTGATCCTCTGCGCTCTGATAATTCCTCTATTGACAGTTAGAAGAGAGGAGGAGGGGGAAGAGGAGGAAGGGTGCTACTTAAAAAACTACCACACCTCCAGCAAAAAGAAGCAGAAAGCCTTCCCGTACTTGTTCACACTTTTAAAGTGAAAAAGAGTATTCTAGCTTTAATCATGAACAGACAGATGTGGTGTTGAGTGAAGTGATGGTAAATCTAAGTGGTAGATGAAGGTGATCCCTTACCTGTGTTGGCAATCTACATCCAGCCCTGGCTCGTCACCACTCATCCCGTGTCTGCAGCTTCCGCTGTCCCGTTCCCGTTTTTTTTCTCCCCTCCTCTCCTTTCTCTTCCTTTCTTCCTCTCCCCTTTGGCCCTCTTCTTCTCTTCCTCTCCCTCCCTCGTCCTCTCCCTCGTCCTTTTCCTCTTCCTCTCCCTGCACTTGTTTGAGTCTATTTCAGTGGCAGCAACAGAGGAGCCCGCTGCGACGGTGGCATGGTTTCCAGCACTTTGGCAGAAGGTCACATTATCACTTGCCGGTTGAAAAAAAAAGGGAGGAGGGAAGAAGAAGAGGAGGAGGAGGATGAACGGAGTGATGGAGGGAGATCGAAGTGAGCAGGTGCCGGAGGAGGAGGAGGAGAAACAAAACAAATGTGCAAATTGTGGCTGTCCACAGTTGCTCCTGGCTAAATGTTCCAGGTTAGAATGAAAGTTGAGACAGCTACCTCAGCTCAGCTACCTCCGAGGAGAAACCTGTGAGCGTGCATATTTGTGTGTAAAGCAGTTGCCTTTTATGTCTTCAGCAGCTGCTCACCTCTGGGGATGAGATAATTCCTCTCTTGGCTGGAAAACGACACTTTGGAAAAGCTCCGAAAGCTGCCAGACACTTATATATGTATATTGGCTCAAAACAAATCCTCAACATTCAGTCTTGTCCTTCTCCGTCTCTGCTTTCCGCTTCATGAAGACACACACAAACTCCATCTTTGGCTGAGACACCTGTCCACACTGTGAGTCCCATCTATCACAGATTGTGCAGGGTGACCCTTGTCTTCATTTTCGCCCTCCTCTGGTGCGAGCGCCGCTCTTCTGGCCACTCCATCAAAATTAGACTGGGAGATGTGATCCAGCTGCCCGGGACGAGGATGTTAGCGGCCGGCGACAGATGGCCGGTGCAGGGGGACAGATACGAGTCAGCCGCTGGAGTTTGTATCTTCTAAAATGTCTGTCTTCGCTCGGACCTGCCCCCTGCCTTCCCCCTGAAACACACCTTGTTTGTTCTAGTCTTCAGTTAACTGCACTTGGTGGTCCTGTTTGCCTTTTTTTTTTTCTTCTCCTACCTGAGCCCCTCCTTCCCCCGTCAGCAGAGCTTTCACTCTGGCTTCACTGGCCGGCTGTAATCCTGATTCCTACACTCCATGTCACAGGAAGGGCTTGTGAGCTCTAATCATTATGTAGTAAGGATTTATCCTCTCATTCTCCCTCCCTCCGCTCTGTTTCCCTCCCTCCACCCATCCCGTTTATTTCCCTCCCTCTGCTGTCGGAGCGCCGGCCACCTTACAACTCTCAACGTACTACAGCCTCTTTTTGTTTTGCAGAATAATGCATCATCTCTCCCCACTCTTCTCCGAGACCCATTCATTTGTCAGCTCATTTTTTTTTTTTTTTTTGGCGTCTCCTGCTCCGCTCTACATCTTGTCTGTCATGCTGCAGCTCACATCAACAGGTTTGTCCTTGAAATGTTCTCTGGGACAAATAGAGTCAGTGCTACCCTTTTCCATCCCATCCTTGTGCTTTATTTCCTCAAATATGAGCTGTGTAAATACAATGTGCATGAATGTCTATGTGTATGCATGCACAGTATTTATCTACTGTACTGTATATTACCGTAGGCGAGCATACGTTAGAGCCTGACTGATTAGCTGATCAGTATCGGCGTTCACGTCGGCTCGTACGGAAGAACTCTCAGTACAGAAATAACACACGTTTGTTTCAGTCAGTTTAGAAACACTGTTGTCATGACACAGTTTGTCCACCAGAGAGCACAGGCAAGTTTGTCCCGCTCAGTACACACACTACATGGCCAGACTTTGGAACACCGGCTGCAGGAATTTGCTTCCATTCAGACACAAGAGCATCAGTGAAGTCCAACATTAACGTTGGGTACTAACGTCTGGCCCGTTGTCCAGTCACAGTTCCAGTTCATCCCAAAGATGTTGGAATGGGTTGAGGTCAAGGGTCTGTGCAGATAAGTCAGTACTTTTAACATCGAACTTAGTCAGATATTTCTTTAAGGATCTGGCTTTGTGAGTGTTGAAACAGGAAAATGTCTTCCCAACTTTTAGCAACCAGCTGGAAGAATTCTGTTCTGTTCCTGCCCAAACCTGGAAAAACAGCCCAAGTGTGGGCAGGGCTGCCTGCATACTGTTGGCCATGTAATGTTGTACTTTAGATACTGTATGTACAAGTATACAAACAAATAAGAACAAGAAACAGTAAATTGTCCATTTCTCAAATGTTATTATCAGTATCGTCTTAAAAAACATTCCTGCCATCATTTGTACTCTGATCCCACTGAAGAACACTTAAATAGGCCTTTTAAGAAGAAGACATACTTTATCAATCCGCTTGGAGAAATTACTTTCTTTAGTGTGGAGTGATGAAAAAATTAAAATGACATTGTGTGTGTTTCTGGGGTGTAGTCATTAATTTGGTTCCAAATGGAGTCAATAAGCTGCTTGGCTTGATAACTGCAGGATCTGAGTCATATACCTCAAGAGATCTTTCAGTTTGAGAAAACTCTTCTTCTGTCCACAAAAATATGTTTTTCTGCTGGAAAACTGAGTTCCAAATATTCAGATATCAATACATCACTCACCGTTAGCTGACTCAACCTCATATATGTTTACAGTAAAACCAACGTTTGACTTATTTGCAGCAGTTTCATTCACTACTTTAAACTGTTGAGGGGAAATGAAGAAAACTAGTCATCCTAATTTTTGGATTTGACACCCTCGATAGAAACATTTAAAGGTAACAAGACAACCCAATGCGTTGTTAATACGATAAATCGTGATGCCAGAAAAGAAATGAGAAGAAAACGAGGGGACTCAGAAAGCTGCTCCCTATCTTATGACAGTGCCTAAGTTAAGGTCTGGTTAGGTTTAGGCACAACAAACACTTGTTTAGGGTTTGGCAAAGATCATGTTTTGGCACAAAATATCTGGTTTTCTTGACACAAACACAGCTGCAAAATGTCCCGATGCCCCTTATAAATATTGAGACGTTGTCTTGAAGTGTTCTCACAGATGAAAGTCAGCTCATAAATGTGTAATCTGAACGTAATATGAGACGTATTGGAGAAATGTTGATGTGATACATATGAAAGACACAAATTTAACGTATCCGTGGTTTGCAGAATACAGAGGAGCTCACTGTTCCAGTAATAGTGTAACCTAGTGAGGTATTTAAGAAACCTTTAACATACTGAAAATGATCATTGCTCTTGAACAATCATCCCTGGATAGTTTCTTCTTCACCCAGCTGCTAAAATCCAGCAACCTCAGCTTTGACCTTGGCTGACCTTGAGCATTATCCAACAAATGTTCTCCTCACTGCTTATTTAAGCGCCCTCCACTCAGCACAGAACCTCTGTGTTGTTCTCTTGAGCCTTCGGGATGTTTAAAGTTGCATTTTTGAAAGGTCATGCTGGTGTTCAGGACATGAAACAGCACTGAGACAGACTTGACTTTAATAGACCAGCGCAGGCTGTCTGCAGGTGACTCATGTCTGTCTCTTCTTCTCTCAAACTCACCACAAACCCGCTGCCTGAAGCTATTTTAGCTCCACTTCGCTGTTTGGGTCAGGGCGTGATCCCCCCCTAGAGTTCAAAGAGGAGAAATGCACCTGCTGATCTGCACGAGAAATTATTCAAAAACAGTCTTATCTGTGCTTCCTCTTCCACTTTGCTTTAATCCTTAACACTTTAGTATTTCAGCCTTTACGCTTTTACACTTCAGCTGAGACTGTCAAAAAGCACAAAATCATTTTGTGAGCCCCCATTTCTCCACTTCCAGGTCGTATTGGCATAAATCACGTTGCCAGACTGCAAACAATCTCCCTCAGAAAGACAATCGCAAACTGTGGCAGAGCACAAAAAGCCATTAATCTTAATTTCTTCCCCCTGTGGATGAATCTTTTGAAAAACTGAATCCATTCTGCCAGGCAAGAGAACATCAGTGGGACTTTATGAGCCTGTCAGGGCTGCACTGAGAGATGTGTCAGCAAGGCCATATTTGTTTCTCTGCGGCCGATGGTGAAGGCTGGGCAGCGTGACCCCCGATCGATCGCCGGATTGTAATAAATGTCCATGAACCCCCTTGCTTGTGATCAGCAGCATATATAGTTGGCTTTCTTCGATCGATAGGTGATCGATAAGGCAAACAGATGGGACTGTAAAGCAAGAGATAATTACGTGTCGGCTGGGTTTTCAGGTTTGTGCTTGTTGTAGACAATAAAAGGAACAGCTTCTGCCTGCCTGGTGTCAGCCAGCCAGTCACATGAAACCACAGTACTCTGTGGTTTATACTGCAGCTAATGATGATTACGAATTTAATTCTTTAAAAATATATGAACACAAATTCAAGATTCAGATCCTTTTGAAAGTTATTTAAGGTTTTGCATCAAATAGTTCCATTTTTAATTATCACAAAAAATAGTTTTGAAACTTTTTTTTGTGAAAATTACTCACATCAAGCTAAAAAAATTTTTGGGGGGAATAATTACAGACTTTTGAGCGTTCTAGCCATTACAAGCAGGCTGACATGCCTTAATATACATTCAGAATTCCTTAAATTAATGGTATAAAGACTTTTTATATGATCATAGCGCTTTTTCAATTTTTCTGATACCTTAAGAAAATGACATGATGCTGCTAGGGGGCAGCAAATATACCTTATTCCAGTGTTTTTAAACCTGTGTTCTATATTTACATATTTTGGTGTGTTGATCCATACTTGCCATAAGTTTAGGAGTTGTTTCCGTAGACAGCCGGGAGCCGGCTGCATCATAATCCTTTGGGGCAACTCTGAAGTTACGTTACTAAAAGTGCTTTTTTTCCACTAGCAGGCTGAGATTGTTACCGTCTGTCAACATTATGGAAAAGATTCCTACAGAGACGAACCTTTTTGTTAAAGAATAAAATCGAGCATTGCGTTCAAGCTCAGTTTACAACCTCAGCTAAGTCAGCTGATCTGAAGCCAGCCCACGTCAGCTGATGGCTCAGCTGATTCTCTTCTATGCATTCAATTGGCAAATCTCATACAGGGCGCACTATTTAAGCTGCTTTGACCTGCCTACTCTCCCTCTGTGTGCTCTCCCTGCTTTAGGCTTTCCACGTAGGCATGTGGAAGGGCAGGGAGCTCCCAGAACAGAGCCATACCGCCAAATATATAACTTAATGCAAATGGAAATCTAAGTTTCTTTGACTATAGTCGTCCTGACAGAAATCCTTTTTGTTTAACCAGAAACACAACTTTCGCTCTGAAATCTTGCAGGATATATATCTATTTATATAACTTATGGCTGTTCAGCAAAATTTACAAAGACCAATTTCAATTATTATTATTTTACAGTACCTTGAACCTAACATACCATCTGCAATCTTTTTCTGCAGTGATCTCAACATCAACAAATGTGTGTAACCACCTTGAATGTTGCCATGTTGATTGTGTTTACATTGTGCAACATTCAGTGTTAATCAGGGATGGGTCAGTGCTGATCTGCCTCCCATAAAGTACGCACGTGTGAACACTTTCAAGACTTTTGTTAAAACGGAGTATTGGTTTAATATGTAAACATTTTGAGTTGTTTTAGGCTATACAGTAGATTGAATTGTTCTGCTCCCTGCTTACACATGATGTGTCAAAAGTAACTGACAGGATAATTACAGGTTATTGGACAGTATTTTAGAGCACAGCTGATCTCTGGTCCTTCATTTGAACCTGATTCAGTTTCTCTTGATAAAACTAGTCTCGGCATATTCTGCATATTGTTGCTATAGGCTGGCATTCATAGTAAACTAAAAGGCTTGGCCAAGCAGGTGGGCTGAGCAAGGAGGAAGTAACACATGTCAGGGCCGGCAGCAGAGGGGAAAGGCAGGCATATGCTCTCTCTTTGTGGCCTGGCCTTCCCGCTTCACTGGGCAATATGGCAGGGAGGCACATTTGACCGAAAATAATGTCCTCGCAGACGGCAAACCAAACGACATCTCAGCCGTCGCCGTGGCTCAAAGTCCTGGCATTTACAAACCCGCTCTCCTCTTTTCTTTCTGGGTTTGCTTGGAGCTATTTTGAGAAGTGTTTCTGTGACAGAGGAGGGGTGAAACAGCAAGGTAAAAGGCCAAACTTGGCTTTTGTAGATCCCAAGAGGGAGGCCGAATTTATCCCCGTTGTCTCAGAGTATTGACCAGTGACATCTCAGCTTACACGCTGAAACCTGGGTTTCTCTGTTGCATAGCGAAGCTCTCAGTGCTCTCTGTCTCCTTTACTGCAACGCTGCTGCTTCTGACAACAGTGAAAATCCAAACAAGCGAATATTAACTCTCAAAAATGTTGTTTGTTAATTAATTGTATCCAAATGTCTTGATTTATTTGCGCTCTTTGCCCAGTATGTGGCAGTGATGATTAATAACCGCAGCTTAAGTAAGTATTGATTTGTCTATATTTAGGTCTGTAAAAGCTTTCTCAATTTCAATTTCAAGTGCTTTTTAGGATTATAAGCTACATATGACTACTGTTTTAACAGCAATTAAATCCTACCTATACGCTGATGTACTGTCTTTGAAATGCTGTTAAACAATATATCATACATACAGTATACCTATATATGTAACCTAGATGTTTTTCATATCACCAACTTACCAAAACTGCCAATCCTCGACCATAAAAGCAACAGTTTTGGTCATTTGTTCAAACACTTAAACAACTTCATGCTTTGCTGACAAACTAGCTGGGGTAAAGTCTGGATGGACACTTTGGTTCAACAAACTGGTACTTTGAGAAAGCTGTTTCCATCTGACAGTCAATATCCCTTTCTTTTGACCAGAATCTCTACCAAAAACAAAACAAAACTGGATGGAAATGCTCAGATAAATCCTTTTTGACTTTTTCTTGTTGCCTGAAACTGAACCACAGAGGCAGGAAATCGGAGAACACCCAGAGGAGTCCATTTTTGTGGACCTATTTTGTACTTCAGGTATGAGGACTTGAGTATCAACAGAGTGTGTTGTGACATGTCCATATTCTACAAGATCAGTGGTGAAATATGTACTTTTTTTTATACAAAAGTAACAATACCACAATATAACAATATTTCATTCATGGAAAAGTCCTGCATTTAAGTTTTATCAATGTAAAACTAAACATGTATGAGCAGTAAAATGTCCCTGCTCTTGGATCAGTTGAAGGATTGCACTCAAGAATTCTCACAATCTCAAAAACGTTGATGTTTAAAAATGCTAAAATGTCATCAAGCTCTAATAGTGTTATGTTATGTTAGAGTTTCTGAAAAAAAGTGCCATATTTATCTAATTTTAACCTGAAAACCGTATCGGCAAAATGCTAAAAATGTTCAGAATCAGTACCAGTATTTCAAACATTTTATTTAAATGTATATATTTAATTTCTCTCAATCAATACAATGAGAACAAAAGTAGTTTGTTGATGCCGTGAAGTAGCGTGGGGTCATGGGACTCACTCTCTGACTCTCTCCTGGAGTCTACTCAATTTTATTTGTAGTTTTAACTCGTAACAAAAGTTTTCTCATGACACTTTACATGTAGAGTAGGTCTAAGTCCACACTCCTTATAATCAAGTGTAAGAAAATGTAAATGTGCCAGTTTTATTCCCCTCATCTGTGATGTTAATCGCCCTGTCCTCAGCTCATGTAGTCATGTGGCTGTGTACCGCGGTCTCATTCACCTCCTCACACCTCTTTTGACCAGCCAGCAACATCTCAAGCCGGAGCCTCATCTGGCGTGACGAGCTGTGCTGAATCCTGAATCCTCTGGGTGTCCTGAGGCTGTCTGCTGTCTCTGTCCAGCAGCCTGAAGCCTTTCGGTTTGGGCTTGAGAGCCTGGACACAACCTGTCATGCCATTAAGCATCTGTGCGCTCTGGGAACTCGTGCCAAGCCGAGACCCGTTGCCTGATGGATGATGCAGTCACTAAACAACTCAAAATCACTGCCGGCCCATTTTCTCTATTTCCTGCCATATGTTGCCAAAAAAAAGTGATCACAAATTATATAGAGGGAATGAGGCTCTGTTGAGAGCTCGCCTGTTACACAAGCAAGTTTATTTCCTCGCATATCTATCTGCCAGCTGCAGAGTAGATTAGCTCTATTAGCTCTATAGATTGGCTCTATTTTCACAAATGAGTGAACACAGAGCTGATGTAGCCGTGTCTTACAGGTTACAGGATAACACATACAGGTGTTATCCTGTAACTCTCTCAAGATTTCAAACTTGAAGTGAGAAATGGGTTTCCAATGCTAACCCATTAGCTGAACTGTCGCAGCGTGTTAGTAAGCCTCTGTGGTTCAGATGGTTACGGCAGCTGATATACTCGACTGCAGAGGCCCTGCTGCTGCATTAACGGTGCTCTAACAAGACTTCAGAACCTGCTCAAGTAGATTTTTATAACCTCAAATCACAAGTGTGTTCAACAATTAACTTTCCAAAACCCACAGCTTTGATCATCACACCACTGTCACTGTGACTAGACTTGAGCCGCGTTTCCTTTAACGTATTTTAATGCGAGTATCACGTGAGAAAATGTTAATGGAGAAGGAAAATTTTTAAAAACATGCTCAGTTTTACAAAAATAAGTTTTTATGCTCAATTGAGGTACCAGAGAATACGAAATTAGACCCAGATGCAGACAATGGAGCCAACACTGGTGCAGTTCAAAAGATTTACTGACCAAAGCAATTTGAAACAGGTTTACTGGTATGATGAAGCAGCTGAATCCAAGATGAGTGTCCAACCTAGGCAATCAAATCTGACAAGGAATTGGCAAAAAAAAAAATGTAAGTAATCAAAAAAGGCTAGAAAAGAACAATGACAGGAAGTATGACACAAGAGGGAAAAACCTTCAAAATAAAACAGGAAATAACAAAGTCAAAGCCCCAAACCATGACAGAGGTTTTTGCCTTTTTCGAAAGAGAGTTAATGGGCTTAATAAGAGATTTAAACGCTTTTTCCAAATAAGTTCTGACATAGCGAACATTTAACTCGCACGAGTGATTAGCTGTTTACATTCCGAGAGAAGAAGAAGCTGTGTCCACTGTCCACATCTATCCAGATATTCCCCTAAAGTTCCCAGATTAATTTCCACGCAATGATGGACAAGGTGACTGGTTTTGTTTCTTCTTGTTCTAGTTCTTCTTTGAAACAAAACCTCTTCTTTAAAGAACTGGTTTGTATCAGTTTCTTGTTTATTATAGCCACTGCCTAACATAGTTTACACTGCCGTCTTCTGATGAAACTATATTTTGCATAAACTAGTTTATTTACTAGAAAACCAATTGATGGAAATGCACCTAATTTGCATTTTCTTTCTTTAAAAAAAATTTTTTTTGGCGACTTTTCTTCAAAAGTTCACTATCGCTGAATGGAAACACAGCTGTTGTTTGATGGAATATGATGTAGTTCATTTCAACCATGCTGAACCTTTTGGAAAGGATGGAAAAACTCACTGAACAGATTGATCTCTTTTACAGGATGGACAGACATGCAGTGAACACTGAAACAAGAAGCAAAAACAGTAGAATTACACTATGTAGCCAAAAGAATGTGGACAATCTAGTATCCAAAGTCTCCACATAGAGTCTGGGGTAGTTTTTCATGGTTTGAGGTAGGCTCCTTAGTTACAGTTAAGAGAAATCTTAACGCTACAGCAGACAGTGATGTTTTAGACAATAACATTCTTCTAACTTTGTGGCAACAGTTTGGATAAGACCCTTTTCCTGTTGTGCACAAAGGTCCATTAAGAAATGTTTTATTTGTTGATGTGGAAGAACTTTCCTGGCCTGCTCAGAGCCCTGACCTTTGTTTGCCTCCCGTGTGCTGCGACAGGCTCGGAGGTCTGATTGAGGACGTTCTCTGCAGGCGAGCGTCACTTGTTAGCACCATCCCTGAGACTTCACACACATGCGGCGGCTGAGAAGTGTGCCCTCAGCACCTGTTCAGACAGCTGCTCTCATCACCGGTGTGTCAGCGCCCTCTAAAGGCCACTCAGGGAGATAACCTGACACCACTCAAACGCTGTCTGTTTTTGCTTAAAACTGAAAACGTGGAAGAAGAAAAAAAAAAAAGCCTTTCGGAGGTATCAAAAATGTTTCACAATTTTCCGTGCTCTACATGCGGGGCAACCACCTGCATGGCCCTTGTTTGGCTTTGGTACTACGAGGGCAGCCTTGCCAACTGTCCTATAATCCACAGGGTGAATAAAAATGGATTTGGCTGGAACAGACTCCCAGTAAGCTGCCTTAAACCAACAGGCAGGATCGTCCACAGCATAGATCCTCTCATGTACATCCTCATTTTTCACAGGTCATACTTCCTCAGCTGTAACACTAACCTGCAGGCTTGGAAACATGCATCTTTATTCCAAAATGTTTGATCTCAAATTTGATTTAGTGTGTGAAAAAAACAGCAGCGTACGGTTATCCTCCTAGTCTGCTGAAGGAAAAGGGTGCAGAATAAAACACTAATCACAGCGTAGATTGGATCAGGCGATCAGTTAGCTCACTGACCAAACGCCTGATACCTCCTGATTTTTTTTTTCCATGAGAAAAAGCAGCACACATTTGTGGAGGATGGAGGCTGTCAGAGTGAGCGAGTGTTTCCTGGCACGGCGTCCTCTCCTGCCTCCGTCTCCAGAGGCCCCCGGACGACAGACGGGTCACAGCGAAGCCACGTTTTAAATCCGGTGTGCAGATGGACACCAGTAGTGGTTCTAAATCTTGCACCGGGCGGCAGCAGAGAGAGCGCAGAGAGGCCGATACATCATCATGTCGATACTGTGATTTTACTGTGAATCACATGTTGGCTAGTTGGAACACTTTTCCCTGTGATATCAGAGCTCCCTTCAAAGGTCTCCAGTCTCACTTACTTTGTGATTATATAGGAAATTTGTTGTTTGAATTAAATTGTTTAAGGAGGGATGTAATTGTGATAATTACAGGATATTATTGGCCAAAATGATCCCACTGTGATGCAGTAGCTTCAGATCTGGATTGTAAAATCTCTCAAATTATTAATTTAGCTTTTCAGGATTAATGTGTTTAATTTGTTTTAGCTCCACTGTATTAAAATATTTAGCAAATACAGTAGATTTAATATTGAGATAAAAAGTAATAATGTATCACAGTTTTGCTCTGTTGTTATTCACCCAAATTACCAAATAATTACATTTTTTTGAAATGTTTCTGCACCAGCAGTCACCGTAGCCGGAGGTATTATGTTTTCGGCTTGTCTGTCCGTACATCCCATTCTTGCGAACGCAATATCTGAGGAACACTTTGAGGGAATGTATTCAAATGTGGCACAAATGTGCACTTGGACCCGAGGATGAACTGAAGCCAAAGGCCACTGTGACCGATTAAACCCATTTTTAGTCATAACTCAAGAATTCATACGCTAACTATGAAAAAATCTTACACAAATATCTCATGGATAATGAAGATGAATTCATGACATTTTATTTCCAGAAGGTTAAAGGTCAACTTAACTGTGACATCATAATTTTCTGCAAAAACACTTTTCTGGCCATTATTTAACACCATAACTCAGGAACTGAAGGGGAGATTAGATTCTTCTGTGCTGCTGGGTTGAACGTGTGTTTGAGGCATCCATGTTTTAGAATTTGTTGCTTCTTCGCAGCAACATCCATATTTGAAGCATTGTAGTATTTACTGATATTGAGCTTCAGGTGATTGTTGTTGCACCATGTGACCAAGCTCTCTATCAGTCACTACATATATTATATGAGTGTGGACAGACACGGACGCCAACGACCACGAGGTGGTAATTCTAGTTTCTATTTCAATGAGATCACTTGTGCTGTAAGTGCACTCCAGTAGTGACTCCACTCAGCCTCGCAGCTCGCAGCTGTTTTGGCCGTAACAGATTGAGTTAATTTTGAGGAGCTGGTTAAAAAAAATCATTGCTGCAGAAAGCAAATTTGAGGAAACTTGTGTCTCTTTTTAGCCTCCAAATGCAGAGTGAAGCAAAGAAAAGAATCACATCGCTTCTATAGAGAGACAAAGTCTTTGTCCTGACTTCTCTCATTATGTTTTCTCTGTGACATTTTCTTTGATTTGGGAAGTGGGAAGTAAAAGTCAGTGTAATCAAAGAACAAACAAAGTTTTCTGTGTTAGGATTCAACGACTACAGCTCAGGCTCTGACAGCTAGTCAGTCAATTAAACTTGTGGTTGTTCTTTTTTATTTTTTTAGGCTAAACAATTGATTAATTTTCGAAAAAAAGACTTTTTAGTTTAAACGATAATGAGATAATAATTTCTGCAGCCTTAACCTCATGCAAACGTTCATATTACCGCCCTAAACAAAAATGATTCCCCCCCCACACACACACACTCCTTCCCGTCTTCCCTCTCTCTTGTTCCTCTTTCTCATTTCCTTGTTTCTCCATCGGTTTGTGCCGTCATTGATTCGCCGCTTCGTGCCAACAAAGTAAGTCTTTCAAGCTCTCAGATCACCCAATCCCCTGTCTGACCTTGCATTACCCACAAGGCTGCGGGTCATCAGCCGTGCGCTCACCTAATTCCACAAACTGTGGCCGGAGCTCCGGTTCTGTCGAGACCAGCACTTTTGTTTCCATTTATAGTTTCAGGAGTCTTCTGGTTATTTTCTCTAATACATTAAAGGAGGGAAGGTGAGTTTCACTCCGGCTGAATTGCTAATGACAGCATTAAACTGCAATCATATTAAGCCGTCCAGAGTGTCACACAGGCCGGTGCTTCTTCTTGCCTGTGTGCTTCATGTTTGAGAGGGGGAGCGCCCTGCTGACGGTTACAACTTATTCAGAGGGAGTTTTGCAGCACCGCCTGGCAGACTGCAAAACATGCAAAGACTGCAGGACATTCAATTAATATGAATCAATGAGCCGACAAACAAGAGTTTTCTAGCTTGTTGGAAGTAACATTTACATGAGTTTATGCTGTGTAGAGTGCAGTGTCAGTTTGTTTTTTTTGCAGTCTTGTGTCCGGTTACAGTGATCAACAGCTTCCACTATAAAACTTTTCACCATTTAACTTTTTTAAAACTCCTCCCAGAGTTTTTAGCCACATCACAAGCCCCCTCCTGCTGACAAGTAATTCATTACAAGCTCATTCTGTTCAGCCAAACTTCATCAAACCGAATTAAAATTTTTGTGGAGATCCCGTCGAGATCCAGTTACGTCCGGACTTTCAGACTTTCCAGTTTGATCTGAACCAGAATTGGTGTGAAACCTCCCGGAGAGGATGAGAGAGACGGGAGAGCAACGCCACCTGAAGATAAAGAAGCTGTTCATTCATTTTCCTCCATTCATTCAAACGACGATCGAAAGCTACCCAACCATTTGAACCAGTCAATAATTTGAACAAACATCGACATCAGATGCACGACAATCAACATCAAGTATTTCGAGGCACAGCCCACGTAGGGGGGGGGGGGGGGGGGGGTCT
>JBBPCS010000672.1:12469667-12488454 GCA_037974645.1 Hollardia meadi
CCCCCGCCCCCCCCCCCCCCCCCCTGGTTCGTCCCGCTGCTGAGGTGCAGGCTGGAGTTTAAAGACAAACAGATTGTTCAGGCAGAGCTCCTCTGGACGCAGAGATAAACTCACCGGTCCAGTTTAAGCCGTGTGCCGGCGAGCAGAGGACGACACAGTTTTGTTAAAATGAAAGCAAATAAAAACAAACAAACCTAAAAATAAATTTAATCCATACCTGACCATTGATGCTAGTATGTCTACTAACGTGGAAGACCAGCCAGACTAACTAGATAGATAAGTTAAAATTCTGCTCATAAATATTAGACAATGGTTCAAAGGATAACGTGTCATGTGAAACAGGTTGCATATTGTCATGAACCCACAAATTCTAAGGCAATAAAATCTTAGGTGCATTTTTAACTGATTATTTTGTCTCTATCAAACCACAGGTGTTATCTTTGTTCTACCCTTTACGAGAAAATACACTATGGAAACTACTAGAACAAGATGTAACTGGCCACACAAAAATATTAACTACTGCAGCTTTAATGTGGACAAACCAAGAAACCCCAAGTACTCTAAAGTTAAACTGTTTCTTGTCCATTGGCTCTATCAATAAGAGTTCTTAACACACAGTACACAAACTATAATAAATGTTTTAGATAATTTAAACAACCAGATAACTATGATTTTAAAACAAATACTGAACAGGAAGTGATGTTCCAACCTCAGTATTATGTGTCTTGTCTTGCTTGTTTAGCATCATTGTTTTAATTCTGAACTGTAGATAGAAAATAAAGCTAGCACAACACTAAAACTGTACACTGTCCCTTACTACTACTGCTACTACTGTTACGTCTAATATTAATAATCAATAACACTTTACTAACTAATAATAATACAAATGAACATTTATCACATAAAGACATGTTCCTTCATTACCATTAACACACACTCTTAGTCCCACATATAATGTCCTGCCACAAATAGTTATTAGAGAAACCCGTTTTGAATTTTAAACTATATTTGTGAGCCATTTCTATAAATTTTCCATTATCAGCGGGAACCAATTGGCTACAGACAGGAAGTCAAAGTATGGAGAGACGGACTAACTGGGATTTGTTGACAAGAAGAAGAAGAAAAAAAAGAATAGCACCAGCCTTTTTGCCTAAGATTTTATGAACTGCTAGCTAACCAGAATAAACAAATAACAGTGGTGTCTTCCAAAAACGATCACACGTGACATCATATTTGTTTTTGTTGCAAAGTGCATAGATCATTCAGTGGACAAAATCAGATCATGTGACCAAACCTTGATGTTAATAAGCAATAAAAAGTTTTTAAAAAACTGCGGCACTGTATCTCTGTCTCGACCGTTCAGCTCCAGAGCAGCTCTGCCTCCCAGGAAGTTCCCGTCAAAGTAAAACTCCAACCTGCTCCTGAGTCGTTTCTGACCCACCACAAGTCTCTAAGTAGGCCAGATGAATCATGTGACTCTCAGAAACAAACCTACAGGTATATAAAAATGCTAAGCCTGCATATGATCGCTGCATGGGAGAACAAATGACCGACTTTACCCCAATTAGACTTCACAACAGTTAGTTGCCATGATATAGATACTCTTTGTAATATATGAGAAGCTGTCTACAGATGAACAGAGGTCGCGTGGGTAGGAGCCCTGATTCAGAACAAGTGTTTTTTTTGTTTGTTTTTTTAAAACCTGAAATAAGATGAAGGTAATCAAGAAGTGTGAGGTGAGATTCACTGTACAGGATATTAACAGTACACACTGTAGTTTTGTACAGGAAGTCAGGAGCTGAACTGACTGTTACCCTCTTGGAACAATTCACACAAAACCTCTACTAAGTAAGTAGTGTACCCTGAACTCTCAGACAAAGTTGTGCTTCACCCTAACCTGCTCGCCTCTGATAAAAAAAATATATAAAGTTTTCTTTTCAGGGCCAGCAGGTTATTTCCAATATGCAATAAAACCGCCCGCCCACCAGGGTCAGCATGAGAACAGCAGTTCATAAACCGAGGCCGCTGCTGCAGGAAGCTGCGAGCCGCGCTTCATCAGCACGGCTCATTACATTAGCGGAGCGGCGAGCTCTTCCTCAGCTGTGAATTAAATCTGGGTCACGTCAATACACATCCGGGCTCCGCCTTCATCACAGAGTCTCGCTGTCTCCTGATCAAAGAGCGCTGAGACTCTGTGTTCAAATCATACTTTGGTTCAAGTAAGAAAAGACAAATCAATATTCATAAACTTTTCATCTCACACCCACCAAACACCTTGCGCTAATTAGCAAGCCTTCCCAGCTCCAACGAAGGGCCGGAATCACTGCAGATGTGATTCTTTTCCTGAAGCGTTTGTTGGGTTGAAGTAGGATGTGATGTTTTGCATTTGATGGGAGGGGAAGATGTAGCATAGTGTGTAACTGTGCTGTGTGTGTTGTTAATTTGTGAGTATCTGCACTGTGTGTGTGTGTTTGTGTGTTAAAGGGGGGTTTTGGGGGAGATGAGTTCACACTATCACCATCACACTTTCAATCATATAACACATGATCACATGTTACAGTAAATATCAGGGACATATTTAGTCGGAGGGTGGGGGGGTGGGGGAGTGGGGGTTGGGGGTGGGGTCTGATATCTATGTTCGGGGGCCAGAGGCTTTCCTGCCCACCCCCTCTACTCCCTGACATCACCACAGCCCATATAATAGATATGTATATATATTTATATACAGAAAAAGAATACATACTTATTGGACACCCTAGACATTAATGTACATTCAAAGAACTGAACCAACATTCTTGTTTAAACACGTTTACAGTGACTCTCCTGATATAAAGAATTAAGGTTTCGCTTCCACCAAAATTAAAACTTTTTTTTTCCTCTTTAAAAGTTTTCAGTGCTGCAAAAAGAAAACCCCAACAAAAAACACACAAATAAATATTCTCAGAATACATTGACAAAAAAAACATTTTAGCCCTCGTTCCTTGTTACCGTTGGATGGGCACTACTGTATTTCTATAATGTTTTGTCTCGCGACATAGTCTTTATGCCTCAGGCTTGTGTTTTGGTTATGCACCTGCTGATGTAGTACAATGGGGTTATTCGGTTATAATTTAATTTGTTACATGGACGTTGATGAGTTATTCTCGTCAGGTGGAAACGTGCATCCTTGGTAGTAGTACGCACCTTTATTATCACGTTGGTCTGATAGTTTGTCCGTCGGTGCAGAGTGACACAAAGGCTTGGGCTCGGAGTCTGGCAGGTGAGTAAAGTCGGCGACTTCTGCGCCATTTTCTCTAACTAGTCCGCAGTCATTGACCTCTGCTGGGGCGTGGAGAGGGGCAGACTGGGGAGGCTCGGCGTTAAACCGTCCCGCCGTGGCTCACCCCCCCACTCCCCAACGCTGTAAACCAGTGACGCTGCCCATTGGGGAGGGCGGGGATGCCCAATGGTGCTGCCAGGAGTAAGTGACATCACGACAGTATCCACAGGGGACGCTGCTAACAGTAGGCGCTGCTGGTCAGTGACACCGCAACAAGGAGGAAGGAGTGACATCACCGGCCCAGAAAGGAAGGAAGGAAGTGAGGAAGGAGGTCAGGGGAGATTGGAAGAAAGAAGGCGGAGCAGTGAGACCAGGGAGGCTGACCTTTGACTCCACCCACAGGAAGTACAGCGTAGAAAGTGCTTCTGCCTGGATGCCGAGCTCTCCCTGCCACCTTTCTGTTTATGTTTTTGTTTACTTCGGCGACAGAGCAGTGTGCCATAGAGAGAGGAGGGGGGGGGGCGGGGGTGGTCCTCCCTCCTCCTTCCTGCATACCACAGAATCAGCATCAAGGGCCAACTGTTCATCTCCCTTACCAAAAAACATAAAAACAGATTTGTACATATATACTGCTTTATACACACTTTTTTTTTTTTACCATTGTAAATCACAAAAGTATAGAAAAATAAAATGTTTTATAATAACGGGACACTTTTCATTCTCTCTCTGTCTTTTTCTACCCGGCAAAAAGGTGGTCCCTGGTGGAAACTGGCTCACTCCGTCTGTCAAGTTTGTGGCTGTATTGACACCGCTGCCGCGGCGCCACTTTTTACGCCTCCCGTCTTCCCTCGCCAGCCTCAGTAGAGGGACTCCTTCTCGTCTTCTTCTTGTGTTATTTTCTTAAAGCTAGTTCTCCTCTCTTCGTTGTTTTCATCTGTGATGTCCATCAATACTGAGTACAGCTCTTCCTTTTGTATTTACTGGAAACAGGGGGAGAAAAGTGGGGAGACTGGTAAATATGCAGAAGGTTATGTTTCTGATAGGCATACATAATGAGAAGTGCTACGCAAACTCAATGTGTGATGTTTATTCCTTTCTGAACAAGTTTCTAGGAGTGAGGATCTTGTCGCAGAAAGTATAAGCTGGATAAACATATGGGATAATGTATGGAATAAACAACACACACTTTCTCTAAAGTCCTCCAACCCCAACGTTTTTTTTTCTCTCTATGTAATGTACACTCTTACAAGGAGGAAAAGTTCACGATCTACGGTTAAGACACAAAAACAGTCGAAAAGGAAACAATGCTTGAAACTCAACTGCCAAAAGTTTGAGAGCAGCGAGACAACAGCTCACTTTTCATCCCGTTCTTGTAATGTGGCATGAAAGAAGCGGGAGCAGCGGCCTTACGCCTGCCAAAACTCGTGCTACTGCTCTCCCCAGAATAAAGATCAGAGTGCGCTGTAATCATACAAGTGGAGATCGGCAGTTTGGCAGTGCAAAGTGAAAAGTCTTAGTGTAATGGGGCTGGATGGAGGCAGAGAAGGGAGGGTGGGGGTGTCGGGGGCAGGCGAGGCGAGCGTCCCAGGACCCTCGTCATGACAGATGCTCGCTAATTCGGAACGATCTCCAGCAGCTCTGTGGAGCGTCTGACAGAAAAAATAAAGGAAGAAATAAAAGAAGACGAGGCTTTAATTTGGAAACGCCTTTGTAGTGCGTTCCCACCCCCCTCCACACCATTTTCCAATCCAGTGAGACAAACAAGTGGCGTGCTCAATCAGCATCCACCCTGGCTCCCTTTGCATTTTCACATGGAGGAGCAGGCCTGAGCCTCAGCACCTCCCCTATCTATCCTATACCTCAGATTTACTGAGCGCTCGCTAGGGACCCACCATACAAAAATATCCACATGCAGTCTTATAGCTCAGCAGGGAGGGAACACAATAGCGCGGGAGCTACATATAGTCCTCACTGACAGGCAGCCTGGAACTGAAAGGGCTGCAGAGACAAATAAATTAATCACCCACGGACGTGAAGGATGCAGGGGAGGGTTAGTTCAGGTGCTTCTCTCACTCATAGTTTGTTTCTTAGCAATTAAAACTTGAGCCCATTGAAGAGTCGCTCCACCCAGATTAATAAAAGATGCACTTGTCTACTTAAAAGTATTGAGCCATGCAGGTAGTTTTAGGTTTGTTTCAAGGTATATGTTTAGCAGACTTCTGCTACCACCCAAAAACAATGGAGGTGAATGGAATTTAGTTTGCGGTGCTCACAGCTTTCAAACTTTGAAATTGACGCAGTGTGTGATGGCTGAGAGAGTAGAACACTTTGTAACTTTCGCCTAACGATTGATTATTGGATATCTGTATCTAATCCAGTTGACCCCATTTTCAAGCTACGACAGCAGTCGCCAGGAGCAGATAACTCAACTTTATTCACGACGAATGTGATTTCTTTGATCCACGTTTATATTTCAGGCCGTTTTCCTGTCTTTATTTTTCATGGATGTAGCGAGCTAACTTGCTGGCTAGGTAGTAAGGTGTTGTCCCCATTCTTAATCCTGCAAAAAAGAGCTCTGATTGAGATGCAGTCTGGGATTCAGACTTGTATGCTGTAAATAAATACGGGCATATGAAGAAACAATGTCCCAACGCAGTCAAGGCAAAGCGAAAAGTGTGACAAATGCAAAAACACAGAACAACGGAATCGAGTTCCAAACCAACGGAAGGTTTTGGGACACTGCGAGAGAAAAACTAATAAACTAGTGTTTTGCATAAGGTTTTCTTTGAATTTATAGCCAATATTTCTTTGTGCATGTGCCATCAATTTGGTAAACATTTCTTCTTTCGAAAATGTGAGGTGGAAAAGATGTTTTCTTCATTTCTTCTTGCATTGAACTCTCTCAGCCACCATACAAGTACTCCTCATTCAACTACTCTATGTCTGTGAGGCCAGACAAACAGGAGTGAGTGAGTATATGTTTCAAGGAAACAATTAAGGTGCACACATACAGGAAAGAAATAAAATGAAAATCCTTTTGACAACAACAGTAACAACATCCATGTGTGAATGCAGACATAATGTTCTTATAACTGCTTTATTCTGACACTTAAAACAATCAGAGATTACTTATATGTCACATACTGACAACAAAAATAATTCATGAATGAAGGAAAAAAAGTCATAATAGTATACCTATGAAATTAATCCAAAGGAAAATTACTTTACACCTGTCAGACAATATATTCTCATGATAGAAATTACATACAATTCAAGAACAAGTTCAGCTGAATTGAAAATACACAGATAACCCCACTTCATATAGGAATACATATAAAACAGTTACTCAGAGAGGATTGCGATATAGTGTGTGTGTATATACATTTAAATGTATTTACATGTACTGTAACTTTTTTGCTTGGCTCTCTTTTATACAAATCTTTTAGGTGGATTAATAAATGCACCTGCCAGCTTATCAGGGCTTAATGATTACTTGTAATAAATATGAATGATAGATAAAGAGTTTTTTTTTTTAATGTAAACATATCTCAATACTGCTATTAATTAAGTATGAACGAAACGTTTGGATCAGGTCTGGTTGCATATTAAGCTGGTTATGGAATACAGCAAAAAGCAAAGTAAACCAAAAAATATCAAAGTGTCTGCTTTATAAATTCACATCTAAACTATTTTTGACTAACTTTAAGCATAATTAAACGGCTCAGACCTCTACAACACTGACTACCAGAGTTATTTACATGTCTTTAACATTTAAGCCATGATAAGCTGACACTGGAACAGTTAAACTAAGCTCACTTTAACTTTTTCTGTAAACTGTAGACAAACCCGTGCAGACTTATAGGAGCAATTCCAGATGACAATACTCAAACCCGTCCCTGTAATAACATGACAGTAGAAATATTATCAGGGCTGTAATGGACCCTCGTGGTGAGATATTTGTTGGGATAACCTAACATGTGGACCCACAAATGTAACTGCATTTTATTTTGTTAATGTTTCCATTTACATTTGGGAAATGTAATTAGGAGGTTAATGAGGAGCTGACAAATCCTGATGAAAACGAATAAAGGCTACTGGATTTAAGGTTGCCACTGAATATGCTAATGCTTTAATATAACAGTGTAATTATTCAAAGCAAATTGTCATTTCTGAAGCTTTGATGACAACTTTAAATTATTCAGGAACAAGTCCAGTGGAACAGCATGAATCATGAGCCATTTGGATAAACTATTATTAAACCAAAGATGGAATCAATTTAGAAGGAGAAACAAATTAAGCTACATATGCTCAAGACTCGAGAGGAGACTAATCTGCCAATTTTTTCTCTTTTCATAAGAATTCATGTTGCTCTGTGAGGCGTGCCCCCATCAAAGTTACATGAAGAGGCGTTAAAGACATGATACATTTTTACAATGCAAAAACACAATTCTTTTAGGTGCTGCTTTTCTTTTTATTGCACATAAATTTAGCATTTTGTGCTTTCAATTAATAAATGAGTGATTCGATTTTGATTGCAGATGCGTCAACAACATTGAAATCTCTTAAAAGTATGAACATTACACGCTGTTAATTTGTGAGCACAAAACTGGAGGTTAAAGTAATGACAACGCCACTTTTAAGGACATTTCACATGTCATTTCATGCATTTTAAGCTTATTCTGTGTCATTTAATGCCGTCTGCATTTCATGAGTTTTGAACGAAGGAAAAGGAACTGCAGGACTTTTGTCATGTGACTTTCGTTGTCAGAGTCACATGACCTACCGTCGCAGTTTAAGTTTAGGTATACAGTAAAAACTACTTGGTTAGGTTTAGGAAAAGAAGATGATGGTTTGGGTTAAAATAAATTTAGTTACATTACGTACGATGAGTTAAAATCGTTACGTTATGTTAACATCGTTACGTTATGTTAACTTACGGACGTTAACGTTTGGTTTCAAACGGGACACAAACCCCGGTCTCCCGGGTCAAAGTGCGGACTGTCTCGCTCTTTATACGACTTCACCTTACAGTTTTTTCTCCATGAAATCTGCTCCTAAAATGAAATGAGAAAAGCTTAATGTGACTGCGTTAAATAACACGAGAGAAGCGATAAATGCGTTGTGATAACATGCTAAATCACTTAAGACATTGGTGTGTATTTATACACCATTTGGTGAGACGAGGTTGGTAATGAATATTAGTTTTGTACTAATAGAGTTTAAATTTGTCATTCAAATGCTTGATGAATTAAATGATTAACTGATTATCTATACAGAAAACACAACTTTCTGTTCATTAACTAATCATTTAATTAATATTGTGCAGTCAATCCTGGGATAACTTCTATCACTATGTCTGAAATTGTAGTTTGTTGTGCTGTTGTATTGGACTGCACTATGTTTTAGGTGTTTTTCTATCATTTCTGCTCCTCTGCATATGTACATAAGGTGGGATTCTCTATAGTAATTAGATCAGATGTATTTTTGATGGCGTGACATTTTCACTACATCTTTATCACATATGATTACTTCATGTTTTGTTTTTAAGCATTGTTATGTGCAGCCGCTTCGCTCTGATACTAGTTAAGGAGACCAAATGTGTCATTTGGGCCGGTGTAGTCCCTCATTACATGAGATGAGAAAAACCTGATTAAGGTTATTTATAACTGTTCTTGCCACATTTGATTTCAGAGGTAAGCCATTGTGATGTTATTACAGGAACACAGAGTGAAGTCATGTAAAAAAACTGTTAGCTTACTGCAAACCGCATTCACTTCCTCTTTCTCTGTCTCCTCCCTCACACATACACAAACACACACACACATTCTAATGCATATTATATATAGCACATAGGCACACACATTCAGCTCTGAAAACAAAGAGACTATTTCATTCCAGTCTAGCTTACTAATAGTGGTCACTAACTGAACGCCCACACATGTACTCTGCTGCAGAGTTTATACGACAAACTCTACAAACCCTACAAATGCACAAACCAGTTCTGCTGTTTGAAAATGGTAGAAATAATATTCAAAGTTCGTTTCGACTGATATAAAAACCCCAAATGGTGCGTACGTACTAGCATATAAAAGGAAGAACAACGTTTGTTAACCCACATAGAGATTTTCTTCGACTCATGAGATAATCTGAGTTAATTTCTCTTTTTTGATATACAACATTACTCTATAGCATTTTAACATCTCGACTAAACATAACTAGCTGCATATGATACTTTTATAAATATGTTACATCTCGGAAAGTATTGAAAAAACAAAAACAAGAAAATAAAGTGCAACAAACAGTTTTTTTTTTCCTTTAGAGACCACAAACACTTTTGTGAGTACATATAAATTAAATACTATTGGTAATAGCTCTGAGTTGTATTTCCATAGCTGCACTGAAGTCTTGACAGCTAGCAGGAGCTACACAGAGATTTTCTTTTTCAATTCACCTCACGTAGCACAAAGTTGTAATAGAAGCCAATGCAACCACTGTATGTCGACAACGAGGCGAGCACTGCTGCACTCTACACACATTTACATTGTGTCTCCTAACTCCAGGGTGCTTTTATATAAGATCTTATTGTACTTGTGTGTGTATACAGTTATAATGTTTTATACAGTATATGTCCGTATATATATATAATACAGTAGCTTTAATAAAGAACACAAAAAAAACAACTTCTAGAAAGCTGTGTTGCAAAGAGGACAAACCTGCTGGTTGTGTTAGAAATGAAACTGCCTGCTGAGAAGTGAATAGCACTGTATTCTATTTTGTGAGTTTCAGTTAGCTTATCCTGAGGTAAAACATTTTGTGCAATGCTTAAAAAAGAGAGAGAGCGGCAACTCGTAGCAGAACAGCCCTCTGTCAGGTTCACCCGCCTCGGTGCTGTGTCATTACTGTGTGTGTGTGAGTCGATGTGGAGAGTGTTACAGTGCACCTTGAGTGCAGTTTATCTGCCATGGTGTATTAGTGAGGATACGCAACCGTGTCTAATGCAAATTATACTCATGTGCAACTATTTGCGTTTAGCGATCACATTTTAGGGAAACATACACCGCAGAAACCCCGGCACACTTTAACACAGTGTTTCTATTAACTAATTAGCCAGCTGGTCTGTGAAATGGAATTGTTCAGAATGGCCAACAGGAGTTCATGATGGTGGTCATCAGGTGGCATCATCAAATATTTTTTTTTTCAACCTTCAAACCCAAAACAAAGAGATTAGATTTAGAAAAATGTGAAACTAAAAAAAAACTGTAACTTTTGGACATTTATCCATATTATACTTCATTTATAAATCAACTTCTAACCAATCAGTTAAATGACTAATTGCAGTAATCAGTACAACAGTGTCGCCATAAATCATATTTCCTAACTATATTCTCTACTGAGACTTTAATTTGTCGTGATGTTCCATAGGACTGCATTATATTGTTCGTTGGGCATTGTAAATAATTTAAATATTCAAGTACTTGCTTTAGATTATTATGGAGTAAAAAAAAATATCTTAAGAAAGAATAAGGTCCAAAATGAACAACACCCAAGCGAAAATGCGGGTAGGGGGTTAGCGCTAGCTCTAGCAAGCTACATTGTCGGAACCTCGCAGATTAACCCTCAATTTCACTGCAATTTCCTCATAATCATACATCGTCTGCACGCTTGTAGTTGTTGTTTGCTGTAGTTGTTTTTACTCCACCATTAGCATTAGCTTCCCCATTCCACAAAGCTTAATGAGAGCATATCCCCAGTCACCATTTTCATAATGAGCTGGCTAATCTTTTCTGCCCTGGTGGCATCGCGATGGTGCATGCTAACACTGCTAGCTAATGAGGTGATGCGAGATTGCCTGTTATCTGTCTCCACTTTTTTCCCCTTGTGCTTACTGTGCAAAGAACTAGTTGATCTATGAGACGCAAGTTTAACGTTACACAGCTTGCACTGCAGATTCGTTTTGTCGAAATATTTCCAAACATCACTCTGTTGGTCTGACTGAAAACGTTGAATGTTATCTCGTGCAGATCAATTTTTTTTGCTATATGGATGTGCAGATATTCACAGCAGCAGGTAGAACATGGTCTATTTCCCTTTATATTCAGAACAAAATGCAATTACTCTACGTTGGACGGATTTTGATGTCCAAATCAGATACTTATGTATTCATGCCCATCCCTAATTGTCAGTTGCATTTACCAGTTTGTCGCCTACATAATCTATTTTCTTTGGCCTAAATTAACTATTTTAACGATTAACTATTTAAAGTGCCTCCCAGTTTAACGCATTCTGATAAAACAACATCACAATATAGCTACAAATGTACCATCCAACTGAGTCGACACACGACTGCTAACACAAATACCTTTAACGTCAGGTCAACATCTCAGAGCGATTTATAGTCTTACAACGCTGCAAAAGTTTCAGTGACAACTTTTTAAAATAGATTATTTCTACAATATTTCTGAGCCTAATAAAGTCTGAAGAAAATCACAATAATAATGTGTGTGTGGGAGTGTAGTTTAAAAGATGTGGCTGTTTACTGAGCGGGGTCACAATGAAAGACGAGTTAGAGTAAAGTCATTTTAGGCAGCACGCGGTTCATTGGGTCTGTGTTCACTTGCAGTTGATCCTGTGAAGTATTAAAAATATCACCGCCAACGACTAGCACGAGAGGAGAAACTAACAAAGGCTGCTGGTGGCTTTACTTTTGGCTGCGCTACATGTTTTTTTACGTTTCCCCCTGAAGCATGACCACCAACGCAGAATAGTTGCAGATAAACGCACAGTGATTTGCAGGAGACCGGGCTGGAGTGAGCTTTGTGAGTCCAAGACAGGAATCTGACCTTCGTGACCCTTTACTCTGCATGCTGTCATACCACATAGTACAGCTTGTAACGCTCCACTGCAAGTGCACAACAGTAGGACTCCAACGTTTAAAGAAAAACAAAAGCAATCAGAGCAGCGCCGTCTTTGAACTAAGAATTAACCAAGGCATGCGAGTCCGCCTGTGGACTGAGCTTTATCTCTGCGTGTTAAATGGAAATTAGAAAGTTAAAAAACTGAGATGGATCAATCTGATCAGGCCTGGTATGTTTGTCATGTTTATATCCTAAAAAAATGCCACGGTATATTCTTAGTCAGATGACAGCGGCTGCATACACACACCTCTGAGCATGCATCATGCGTGCTGCAGTAGGCTCACATTGGTTATGGTGACACAGCACCCATATACAGCAATCAAAGATAATGCACATGTGCATAAAACTTTCCAAAAGAAAAAAACCAAAAGCACAAAAATGATTACAAAACAAGAGCAGACCAATGATGACATCAAATAGGTTGTTGTAGAAATATCAGCTTGAGAGGGTGTCAGGGGAGGGGCTCAGCATGGGGACCTGGAAGCTTTTAGTTTGATTTAGCTCTCCACCAAGGACCGGGTGTTCGCTCGTTTTGAGTTTGTCTTTTTTAATTGTTTTTTTTTTTGTTTGTTTGTTTGTTTGTTGGGGGTAATGTCTCTGTCTTTGCTCGCTTTTTTCTTTCTTTTAGTAGGGAGTGAAGCGACTGTACCCTCCTCTGTATAGGCTAGCCTGCAACATCAAAGATGAAAAAGTACCAATCAGTATTCAGGTGACAGCTTTAGTCGGTTTCTCTTTGTCCACAAATTTCCTTCCTTTTTCCATGCGCGTTATCTCTGTAGGTAACGGCTTCCCAACGGGAATGTTCATGAGGCGGATTGATATATTTAAGCCAATAACTGGAGTGTGTGTTAGGACCAGGGTTATCTGCAGTTAAGGTGGATTGGTGGACTTGGAGCTTAATTGGTGCAGTTTAATTAAGTAGCGGAGCAAAAAAAAAGAGCATTTTCCTGATAAAACAATCATGGAAACACTGAGTCTGGTCTGATCTATTATCTTTGATTTATTACTTTGAGCCATTCATTCAAAAACAGAGTGTGCCCTGTGCTTTTTTATTACTTGAGTAAAACCATTCTTTGTGAGGCTGTAACAATATGAGAGATTCAGCCAAGGCAGAATAAGTTCAGGGAGGTTTAATCACAGCTCCTTTTCAAGTCTCGCGGAGGTGTCTGCGCCTTTCTGGAGGGGCAAACCACCACAGGATATTAGCCCTTAGATTTAGCACCATGCTCAAGATATCTAGGGCAGACACACACATAAAGCATGCATGTGGGCCTATGCATGCACACCTGCACATGCACGCACGCACGCACGCACACACAGTCCCTCCTCTCATCTTCCGGTGGCTCTGCTGCAATTAGGAATTCAAACTCCAAAGGCTACTGAATGTCTTCAAAGGCTAATTTTGCCTAATATCAGGGAGCCCCTCTTGCTCGTACAAAACTTTCACCAGTATGAGACGCTTCTCTATGTTGGAAATGAGTAAAGAGAATTTCCAACCTCAGAGGAACTAATTATTGTATAGCTTTTAAATGCAAAAATGACTCCTCTCTGCTGGAGAACCATTAATCAAATATGATTAAAGAATTAAGAAACCGAGCTGGTCTTCTCTCTGTAGCTCACGAGTTTATTCGATGTTGGCCCGAGCACGGCTCATCTCCCAGTAGCCTCGCCATTTGTTCAACACCACACACACATAACACACCCTCTGGAGTCTGTGTAAGCTCCCTGAGCTCCCAACACACACAACATTAGCTCTGATATTTTTAGGGGCCGAATCCTGTCTTCTACTTTTTCATGGAGAGGACGAACAAAGTGTCAGAGAAATGGAAGGAAATTTGGAGGAAAAAGAAGAAAGAATAAAAAACATTCAAGCACATTTTTTTTTTTAATTAAGTAAATGAAGAGGAAAAAGAAATGTCTTAATTAATGAAAGCTTTTAGCTAGCAGCTGCACCGGGGAACTTTTCTTTTTTATGTTGTTGAAAAATCGCATGCATGCCGGAGTGATAAATTTGAATCATCTCTCAGGCAGAGAGCACGCCTCCGATCAAGCTTGTGGGCGGGAGGGGAGGGCGAGACTCCCTCCCTCCGTCTCGCTCTCTCTCTTTTATGTCCCACGGCACACTGCTGCATGCGTTTGATGGTCCTTAATCTCTAGGTTTGGTCTGTGAGCCCGGTCCCGTCCCCTCATCATCATCAAACAAAACCAAAGAGAAACTCTCTCTGTTTCAAAAGAAAAAGGATGCTCTTTTATTTATCATCACTTTTCATCTTTGATGTTTACAGTAGCTGCAAAAGCTAGCTAAAAACAGACATTAACAATCCAACTTCATCCCTTCAAAGTTTGGTTTGGCTGAATGGAGAAAAAAAAGAAGAAAGAAAAGTAAAGATGATCCAACTCACTGCGGCGAGTTGAGTGAATGAACAGAAAGCTTGGAAATGTTATGTGAGATGCAAAGTTTGTGTTGAAATAAACACGCTGCAGTGATCACTCATTCTCATTTCAGCAGGAACATGTGTCAAATTAATGTTGCATGAGGTGAGCTAGCGTGGCGTAAAAAACATAAGGTGGTTTCAGCATGCCGTGGTTTTACAGTACCGCTCAGCTCCAGCAGGGTGTGCCAGATAGCGTGACAAAAACTAAATCAACTGATGAAGAAATACACAAATAAAAACCAGTGACCGCTGCAGCCTCTGGTCTTTATTTTGGGTCGTGTGTGTGTGCTCTTGTTGTGATGTTTCAGACAGGCTGCGGACAGAAAACAGGCGGCGGTCTCATGGACTTACCATAGTCCCCACGCTGTATGTGGCGGCAGGGCCAATCGTGTGGTGGTAGGGGTCTGCTGTTGCATAGACTCTGCCATAGCTGCACGACGGGAGGCACAGAGAACACGGTCATTGATCTATCATTGACGAGGAGAGCAGAACATTTATGCATGCTTGTTTAATGCTCAACCCCTCAAGTCAACTCTTTCAAGTCTCGAACACAATCAATTATTTCCCTCCTCGGCCTCCTGGGCTTCCCACATCATACAAGGTGGTTCAAAAAGGGGAGTTCAAAGGTTGGTGAATTATACTTGTCTTTTCATTGTCATCTTGATTAGGTGGATAGAATGGGTAATGAGCACAAAGAGACAGAGAGCGATGCAGAGGAAACACAGTTGGCGCTGGAGGGCTTGGTCTCTCACCCTGTTCTTGTTTACCCAGGCTGCACACTGGGCTCACGCCCCTGTCTTTTCATTGTTGCTGGTTCGGAACTAATCCTTCCAATTTCCTTCTGAGACAGGACAAGATGTGTCTGCCTTATTTATATATTTATTCGACTTCACATATTTACTCTCCTTTTTTTTTTTTCTTCCTCCAATGCTCGCTTGCAAATGAGGGTCTGCATGGAGCAGATAAGGCACACCCAGCCAAGGACTGAGGGCACCAAATCAACCAGGAATAAAAAGAAAAAAAAAGTGTAGAGAGAGGAAGAAGAAATTCTCCTAAAGGAGACAACAAGACATACAGCGCTCATGCCTTTCACATGAGCTACATTGAGTTGTATAAGATCTAAATATGGCTCGGCCCATTTAAGTCCAGCAGCACCCAAGGTCAGTGAGCAGGACGTGAAATCAGAAAGGCTGCCTCGGCTCCTTGGGGAGGAGGCCGGCGCCATGAGATGGTCAAGGGAAGTCTCCGTGGTCCTCTTATCTTCAGTGAGCACCGAACCCCACAGGCCCTCTAAGGCTAATATATCTACAAAATGACTCTCAGCAGAGTGGTGCTGCTGACGACCGGCAGGTCAAACCACCCTGTGCAATGTCACCAAGCCTCAACAGAGAGGATTGGAAGGCGGCAGGGTCTCTCCAATGTGACTGGCTCCTCACAAGCCCTCTTTGATACTGTTTAGTTACTTAAAGGGCTTTGGTAATGCAGCCAGTGAGCACTGTAGGCTTTTCAGATGATAAAAGTTTCATATTTTGCAGGGCTTTTTCACACGCCTTCCACAATCCCGGTGACCTCTTTTTATGATTGTCTGACTGCTCCACTGGTAAGTCTGATAAGGTATTGCTGAGACAATACCGGCAAACTCCTATTGATCCAATGGGCATGGCCGCTTATTCAAAAGGAAACAAACAGACAACGAAAAACAAACAACTTGGGGGTGAATTACATTAAATCTCGGGGGGAAAAGTATAGGCAAGAAAAACAGGAATTAAATCAACCTGAGAGAGAGAGAGAGAGAGAGAGAGAGAGAGAAAGCTGCTGTCCAATTTCTGCTCTCGCCGAGCACGGCTGCTCATAATTCGAGCCGCGGCGAGGCCTGATAAATCTTACATTATCGATATGATCTTCAGGCTCTCAGGCAGGGCGTACGTTATCACAAGTGACATGCTCAATCCTTCCCAGATTAGATTCCCAAACCAGCCCACATCCCGGCTGACAACGGCTTCCAGGGGCCGAAATGAATCAGAGACGCCTCCTCAAACGGAGCACACCTGAACCGGAGTGACATCGCTCAGAAGTGATAGAGTTCCTGCCGGTCCATCTCTCCCCCTCTCTCTCTCTCTCTCTCTCTCTCTCTGTCTCCCTCCCTCCCTTCCACAGACCTGAGGCCATTCATAAATACCGCAGTGATATACCCACTCTGCCATCACAAGCAGAGAGCCACGACATATATCACTGCTTTTCTCATCGAGTCCAACAAGGTTAGTCTTTTTTTTTGTGTTCTTTAGCTCCGAGCTAAAAAAAAGAATACGTCAGTTTGCCTAATAGATAAGATCACTGAAGAGGAAGAAAAGATCCAAGAAACCCCCAATAACCTACAGAGAATATATAGAATATTCTGGTGAAGCAGCACCACATTCATCACAAACATTCTCCATCTATGATACGCACACAGATGTGTTGCTTTTTGTTTGGAAAACGCTGTAATTACTTAAAACAACAACAACAAAAAAAATCCACGCGTCCTCATTGTTAGGTATCATTCTGTTATTCCATTCAATCTTCCTTATTTATTTCTACTTCAGTTCGTAATTTCCTCTTTTTGACAGCCTGCAGGATCAACATGTTGCTTTGGGACGCTGTGTAAAACATGAACTCATTAATGAATAAAAACTTTGTTTAGTACGTTAAGGAAACGCCCCACAGAATTTTGTGTGTTAGAGGTGGAAACACAACATTTTTCTGTGGATACTGTCAAAGTTTTGCAAACATATTTATCATGCCTTAATGGTAGACAAAGTTGATTTAAAATAGTGCAAAAAAATCACAAATAAATAAGTTTAGCATTAATTTGACATATATCAGATTTACACTTGGTTAAAAATGTTTAGTTTCTATGATCACATTTTCAAAAAGGTTTACTCGTATGCACGTAATGACCAGATAGAGTAACCAAGTAAGAATTAGACGGACGGACGGACTTTAATGATCCCAAACTGGGAAATTAAAGATTTACCAATGCGCTTTTAGGGAGAAATGATGAGAAAGAATGAGAAATGTAGCTCCATGACAATGAGGGGGTTATAGGTGTGGCTGTGCTCTGATTATTAAAACAGAATGTGATCATTTGCTAATCCTTTTTGACATATACTCAATTGAAAACAATACAAAGAGAATATATTTAATATTTTACCTCATCAACTTTTTGTAAATATATATGCTTATTCTGAATTTGATGGCAGCAACATGGTCCAAACAAGTAGGTACAAGGGCAACAAAAGACTGGGAAAGTAAAAAAAAACAGGTGAACAGGTTAATTGATAAAGGTGAATGTATCATGATTGGGTGTGAATGTTCACAAGCGAGGATGGGCAGAGGTTCACATGATTGCATAATGGATATTACTACATGGAACACCGTAAAACCGCTGTTGTTTAACACAGTTCGCTTACAAATGATCTCATTCTGGTTTTATTTACAATTTACACAACTTTTTTGGAATCCGGGATGTAGCTTGTCGAACGTTAGATGTGTCTATAATTTTACTCTAAACTCAAAGTGTTTTATCAGCATTACATTCTGTTTTTTCTGCCTTCTGCTGATGGAGGAAAAAAAATGCAATCTCTGCCTACATGATGATAGATTTCTCTGTTTCCTTGAACAAATAGTAGCTTAAGACCGAGGATCTTGCACATGCTGTTTTGATTTTAGATTTTTTTCTGTCCTATGAAATTGCATTTGCTGGTAACATTGTTTTGATGGAAACAGAAACCTACCAAAAACTACCAAAATAGACCCAGAAATTAAAGATACCTGAATGTAATTGCGTATTTCAGGGCTGACTGAATCCGGACAATCCAGGACTGTTGAAGCATGCGACACTTTATACACCAGTCGTGTTTGTACAACATAATGGTACATCTCTCAGTGCAGCCCTTTATTAAAACTGGATGGGAGGGATTCTCACCTGTCACTGTAAGCAGCGGTGGTGGTAGGCTGGGCAAATCTGTATGCTGCATAGCCACCCTGTAAAAATACCACAGTGTTAATCAATGATTAAGCTCAACCTGCACAGAGAAAGGTTAGATCTCAGACACACAAGGAAACAACAATAGAGACAGAGAGCTTTAAATTGCCTTAATAGTTAAATGTCACTGCACAGTATTTGGTCATCCGCGGGG
>JBBPCS010000672.1:12488464-12508175 GCA_037974645.1 Hollardia meadi
CCCCCCCCCCCCCCCCCCCCCAGCTGCAGCGTCTCTTTCAGACACCAGAGGGTGCTGTTTGATGTATGGTGTATTAGGTAAGTGGTGGCATTAGAAGAATGAATGATGTACTGAGAGGCAGCGAGTAACTGTCCCACTAGAGGCTCATCTGAGTAGCAGTAGCAGCATAACAG
Organism: Hollardia meadi; assembly: GCA_037974645.1. Classification (NCBI taxonomy): domain Eukaryota; kingdom Metazoa; phylum Chordata; class Actinopteri; order Tetraodontiformes; family Triacanthodidae; genus Hollardia; species Hollardia meadi. The sequence goes on from JBBPCS010000672.1 coordinate 12,488,638, forward strand.
AGGCCACGTGAGCCAACTCCCCAAATTCAGCCCGTTTTTAGATTGAGGAGGTTCTGCTGCTTCATTATTGAACAGGCCTTTTTTCCTTTACACGACCCCCCTGGCTCACAAATGAAGTGAGAAGGCAGAAGACGGTTGGACCATTGGGAAGTCAGGACCGCTGTATTCATTTGCCAGAGTGGGGAAGGAATTAAAGACCTCATTGTGGAGTGCTGCTATTACTCTCTTTGAAAAATGAAGCTGTTCTCCCACTGTTTTTCTATTGGTGCCAGTGGAGTGTGTGCCCATCTGCGTCCATACGCCGGATAGGTGGCTTTTAATAATGCATGTTTTCATTCATTTTTAAACTCAAGGGGAAAGACGTCCGACGGAGAACGGTGCAGTGAGGTGGACGGTGTGATGGCCGCGGCCACGGTTGCAAACGAAATCAGGTCAGGGGCCACAGAAATTGAATCTCACTCCCCCAGTTCCCCTGGAGGTTTTCCACAGAGACACAGCACAGGAAGTCACAGCACTCGAGGCAGATGACTTCCTGTGGGACGGCTTTGCCTTGGGACTGTGCTGATTACAGCAACAGCCCGAACAAACACAGACCAATAAATCACTCTCCCACATTGTCAAATCCTGCACACAACAGTGCAGCACATTTGTTATTTTGTCGTGCCGACTGTGTTTGTGCACTCGTGTGTGTGCGCTCATAAAAGTGCATGCATGAATATGTATTAGCACATGCAATGTATGTAGTGTGTGGGTATGTATATATTCCTATGTGTATGCATGCAGTGTCCTTTCCTGCTAATGTATTAGCAGGTCGACTATTTGCAAAAGGAAGCTTCGACAAATCAGCCGGCTGGTTTTGACAGCACGCCAGTGTCCACTGAATGATTGTGGAGGACACTGAGGGCTAAGGGACAGCTTCCTCTTGCTCACCCGAGACCTTCACGCACACTCAGCCAGTCTGAAGCAGTGCAGTGGCCAGTGCTAAAACTAATGGCGGTAAAGCACCAGGGGCTGGCATGACTGGTTGAGTAATGGACCAACCTGGGCAGGCCTTGGTCAAGGGACACCAGGACTTAGCCTGAGGTGGCTGAACGAATGTGAGAGACAAACAATATCACTCAGAGCACAGCTGCGGTCTCGTCTATGGTGGTGGATTTCGCTTCAATAAAAAACAAAAAAACAGTGAAATTCTGTCCTATCATGTGGGCTGTTGTGTAAGCCATATATCACTGGGGCTCAGCATTTCGATCCCAGACATTGGTCGTTGTCAGGGTGAAAGTGAGAGGCAACTGTTTTTGCCGCTATGCCCACTGTCATCTCGCTATCTCAGCAGACAGCGGGGGCAGGGAAAAAAAAGCAGCAGAATCAAAGGGACAAATTACATCCTCCCACAAACGTTTGGACTAATGTCAAAGCGGGGCAGCGTGGTAATTTCAGCATTATCTCCACAGCCGCCATGCTTTTCTCTGTCAAGGGCGACGTGCAGCAGGGCCGGCAACTGATGTGACCCTGCCTGCATGGACAGCTCCAGAGGGACGGCTAATCCCTTTATCTGCTGCCGCTCCTCTTATCTCCCACATGGTGAACCGGCTCCACTCAGGCCTGCACGGACCCCCCTGGGGGGCAGGCAGGGATATCCCAGCCAAACCCTCTGTGTGTACACAAACACAAAACAGGAGAGAGAGGAGGAAAGAGGTACAGCGGGAAGGGGACCGAATGCTGCAAAACCCAGATGAATCTAAGTAAGAAATGACCTAACTTGACACGGGACACTGAGCTCGGATCTGCCTCTTTGCCAAAGTCTGAGATCATAGGAAGAGAGGAGAGAGAGAGGAGGGAGGAGCTGAGGGGGTTTTAAATTTTGTTGTTGGGTTTCTTGGCACAGCAGACAGAGGCCTAATCGACACCGGCTTGGCAGCGAGGCCGGGAGAACGCTGGGGGCTGAGGAGATCACGTTTTTGTCTCCAGGGCTGGGCTTTTTTGTTTGCTTTACTTCTGTTTCATCTAAGCAGGCAAGAGGAAAAGCCAACTGTACTTACATAGATCTCTGCACCATAGAAGCCATCTTGGTACACCACCCTGTGAAATAGAGAACAGGAAAGCAGCGTTAGTTGATTTGGTGTACATGCTACACTACTGAAATTCAGCCCTCGACATTCTTCCTATTTCAACCATTTGTGGGCCTGTGGGGTCAGCTGTGTGTGTACCGTACCACAAATAATGACTGACACATTAAAGCGAGAAGTGCAACCGTTTCATATCCCCATCCAATTTTCTGCTCCGGTAAAATTGTTGTCTTTCCAGTTGCTGCAGTGTTGTCAGGAGGTGGTGGGGAGAGGAGGGGAGGACAAAAGAAGGCAGCGAAGGAGCTCCATCACATGACTCCCTTATATAAATCAACCAGCTGCCATCGGTAGTAAAGGGCCCAGGAGTGGGAGGGAGGGGAAAGGGGACGTGGGATTTCCAGTCCCGGCTTCAGCAGCAAGTCTCTCTGCAGTAAGACGGATCCTGATCTAATCACAGATAGACGGCTACGCCGGGCCCCTCGACCGGTCTCCGTCAGACCTCTCCCACGACCACACAGACCACTGCTGATAAGAGACGAGTGTGAGGCAGGGCTGCACAAAGCCAGGAGATCAGTATAGGCCCCGGTCACAGTCCAGTGAGATCTGCCCAGTAATACGCTATCTCAGCTCTCTACAGCTCTCCCTGTGGCTTTGTTAGTTCCTCCTTTGTCAACAGTACAAATATAAGGATGAGCAGAGTTAGGGCATGTACATACCTAGATACCAACAATGATTCTACTCCCCAAAGACCCCTCTAGGATAAAAAAAGGAAATAAATGGTCTGCAAAACCTGAAGACCATTATTAATACTGTATAGTCAAAGGAACAGTTCACCCCCAAATCAAGAATCCATATTTCTCCTCTTCCCTGTAGTGCTATTTATTCATCTAGATAGTTTTGGTGTGAGTGTCTCAGTTTGTCTGCCTTCTCTCCAATATAATGGAACTAGATGGCACTTAAAATACATTTGAAAAACTCAACATCAATGTCTCTTTCCAGAAATGACCCGGTTACTCAAGATAATCCACCGACCGTGTTGTGAGCAGTTTGATGTAGGAACTATTTTCTTTCTGTATCAACGTGCGGAAGGATGGATGAGAGGCTAGCTAACCAAGCTAACTAGGTTTGTGTTTGTAAACCTAAATGTAAGCCATTAAGGTTTACATCCTGCTCTGTCACGGGCACAAGCCTCTCGTCCATGAGTGGATGCATATTTCCTTCTGCGCTGGGATGATACGGTGATAAAGTTCCTCCATAAAGCTGCTCAGAACAAGGTCTGTGGATTATCTTGAGTAACCGGGTCATGATTTCTGGAAAGAGACATTGCTGTTGAGTTTTTCAAAACTGAGACTCTCACACCATCTGGTTGGATAAGATTTGTATTTTTGAAATTGATACTGCATAGTCTACTTCTAGGACAAAACAATATGTAGTGTGCATTATGATGTATATCCTGTTGAACACAAAGTTCATAATCACACAAATATCTCTTCTTTGAAATAGTGAAATTATGACTAGCACAGGTTGAGACAGAAATGCCGATACAGTACACCTCCAGCATTTGGATGCAAACACGTACCTGGAGTAGTTCAGTCTTTTATATTGTCACACATACTAATACTGCACAAACACAACTGAAAGTCTTGCATTGTCTTAAGCTCATTGTTGTTTTCTAGCTTCCTGTGAGAGATTCAATACTCACGCTCCGTAAGCTGGGATTGGCGGTGGTGGTGGGGCTGTGCGGAACGTGTTGTACACAGCCCGCCCCCGACCTCGCAAGTGGGCACCCCTGTAGGCCACCGTAGCGCCTGTGGCAGGGTAGGGAAACCCTGTTACTATGGAAGGAAACACATGAGAGAAGAGAAAATGACTTTCAGAGAAGATCCTCGACTTAACATTGCTTACCTTATGACAGAATACATTAGAGAGAGACATGTGGCACTGCTTTCCCTATGACAGAATGCATTATGGGGAAGACAAGGAAACAATAGATTTAATCTTTTCTAGGTGCGCCTCATCGAGCACTCTCCCCTTTCCCAGCTCGCTGCTTTGTGCCGTACTCAGCAAGGATCCACATTTGCTGTACGCATCCTCTCCTGATGCCTGGCGAGGGGCAGCCTTGAAGCATAGGCAGGTAATGGATGCAATACCACTAGTTTCGCACCACAGCTTTTGCATAGTTTAGACACAATGGGCTAGCCGCGAGGAGAACAGTGGGAGGGTGGACTGGGGGAGAGGTAGAGGGCGTTTCTAGGTGTTGGGTAGAGTCATATGGGAGCTGAATGTTGTTGAACAACCTGACTAGATGTTCAGAACTTTCCCTGAGGGGAAATGGAGCAGATGGGCTGGACAGCCAAGGCCCGGACCTCAGCATGACCCCCATCTTGAAACCCATTGGGGACCATCTCCAGCCAATCACACAGCTACATGTACATGTCCTCTGCTGACTGTGAATCACAAAGTGAGGGCTGGGGTGAAAGGCGTCAGGGTGAGTGGCAAGGGTTGGTGTGATGGTGCGACAAAATGTCCGCGGGCACAGATTAGAGGACAGGCGATGTGATCCTCAGCTCTCTGCTTAACCTCCAGTCAGTCCAGTGGCTGTTCTGATTACAAGCTGCGGAGGAGCATCCAAACAACACCGATCTCTAGATGTGATTAGGTTCCCTCGCATGCCCATGGTCCTCACCCTTCTCCCCCTCCCCCTTCGCAGCACAGGCATCCCCATTATTCTTCATCCCCAGCAACACCTCCTCATCACCCTCCCCTCACCTTATTCTTTTTTATTCATTTCCATGACATGTTTTGGTTGAATTCATCACAGACCACTCGAGTGTCTCCAGTCAGAGATCACCCTGTGATGTGGGGTTGTGAGGCTCCTATCTGTTCTTGTTGGTGTGGGGTGGGGGCAGCTCAGTTGGGTTGAGTAACACAGGGTAATAACATGTATCCAATGTGTTTCAGATGAACCTGCTGACACAAAGGAGACAGCAGCCAGTCCCTCCCAATCACAGATAAACTAGACTGCAATGAAGATCCATGGGAGCTCGTATATAATGGGTGGCGTATATGTTTCCGCCTGGAGAGCGATGCCGCGGCGTTACCGTGCCGTGTGCAGCGGCTTTAACCCTGCAGGTGGACGAGGCCAGCGAGCACCCTAATGAACGATGCACACCCAAGCCCCGCTGCTTCAATAAAGCTGACAGGGAGACATATTAGTGGTGCTTTTAAAAACACAGAGAGCCAGGTTTAATGTCTTCCGCCATTAACATCACGCTCCATTAGTGGGTCCGCACACATATTCAAACTCTGCGTCTCATTTGGCCAGGTAACGCCCACAGAGCCCCCGCTCCATACACCCACCAAGGTGCGTGGCACTTTGTTTGCTGCCAACGTAACAATCGCAGGGTGCCCCCTCTCCCCCAAGTGATTTATAATGCTGACCTTGACATTTAAATTAGTCTCTTTTTTTGGAGCACTGGACATCTGAGTGCAGTTGTTAAAGGGCAAAAACAATCCTCTTTGATAGTTCCCCCCCACCCACACACACATACACACACGCACCTCCTCTTAACAAATCGCTACTATTTCTGGGCTCAGGAAAGTCCAATTGCCTCTTTCTTTCTCTTTTGGAAATTTGTATGCAATATGCATGCAGTGATGTATGTGAATGTAAACTTATAATGAGTTGGCGATAGGCTACACTGCTTCAATAATAACCCATAAATCAAAGGCACTGTCACACCTTGGTAAGCCTGTGAAAAGCAACAACAGCCACGGCGTACGAGAGCACAAACCTGGTCTCGCCACCAAAGTCAAACACCTTTTCGGGGGGGGGGGGGGGGATATGAGTTATGCGCTGGAGGGCGGCAGGGTCACACTGCACCTCATATGTCATATGTGTCAACTTGAGAGAAGCTCAATACCTGCAGAGCCAGTTGGACCTGAGGTAATCCAGCTCTGTGCCAATGATGGGGTCATAACCGGCTCCCATAAAGAAAGATCTGATTTTCCACAAGGTTGATCTCTCTAATACTTCCTGCTCAAATACATTGGGCAATGAGCACTTAATCCACGCACTGGGGACCAAAAACAGCTTAATCTAATCAAGAGTCTGGAGCTTAATTATCCCCCTAACGTACACTCCAACAATGAAAGGATCCGTCTACATATATTAAGATGGCAATTAGCCTTTCTATTCTGTCATTTACACAGATGGTTTTCACGAGACCTCAAGAAAACTTCACCTTAGCAGCACAAAAAAAAAAAAAAAATCTGTAGTGGTGAGCAAAAAGCTGCTCATCGACTGTCTCCTCAGGAATTATCTGCAGAGGAGCGTCTCTGTTAGCCGGAGGACACGGGCCATGTGAGGGGAGTTCTGTGTGCAGCTGTCCGTGGTGCTGAAAACATCCAACACCAGGAACAGGCCAGAAAAGTTGGCCCATTATTGTGAAATGAGTGCAGTATGCATGCAGATCTGCCTCTGAATGTTTCTCTTATTTAACCTTTTTTTTCAATGTTTTGATGTATTAAAATATTGATATACAGGTATATTATAATTATGATATATAAAAATTTTGTAAATAATGAGTGTCAATTAATATTTTTCCCCATATGTGTACATAGATAAACATTACTGCTACATATAAACGCAAATTAAATCTTTATGTACATGCACAGAGATCTACACACTGTACTTGTACATACACACATTTAGGTGCACACCCAATCTCTGCATATATACCGATTTCAATGTTTGATTGAATATCGATTCAGTTATCGCAATCAAAAGCACAGTATATTTTATCTCTCTCCACTCTCGCCTACTTGCATGCGTCCAAAGAAAAACTAAAAATAACAAAAAAAACAGCGACTGCAAAACGTGTGGGTTTCACAGGTGAGGAAACTCAAGCTGTTGTTGTAAAGAACACTTTTCCCTTTAGTGATACTTACTTTTTGTGTTTAACAGTTTGTTCCCAATAGAGAGGCGAAATATTATTACATTTTATGGCCGTTATATATCACACTAGATACTACAGGTGTAAGAAAATATTGATACACTAGAGTATTGCAATATTCTCTTTTGTGATACTGTATTGATTCTCATAAACATTATTGGTTTTTAATTAATTTTGCTTGCAAGGATTTGTCCCAGTGATTCATTTTGTGTTGTGTTCAAATCTCCTACAGCTAGATGGCAGTGTTGTAATCTTTCTTCAGCCATTTGACTTTTGCAATCCAGCAGAAAATCGTCAACTGAGACAGGAAGAAGTCAGCAAATATCGTTAATGTAAACACAAAGAACACAGGGCTGCGAATAATAATATACTGAATCGTATCGCTGGATTCTTCATGTAGCTTTCATTTTAAAGAATAATGACAGTCGTGAGCGCATAAAACCAATGATCTGTTTATCTTTACAAATCAAGACTCGACAGTCTGACAATGGCAAAGCTGGATAAATAATTAAATTTAAAACTGAATCAAATTGTGACCTTAACATTTAAAGTCAAATTGAATCATGGATTTGGAGAATCCTGCAGTGTTAAAGCGAATAACATGGACCAGGGCAGCGTTATATGGTCAGACGTAGACGAGGCAGTGGAGGACAGATTCTGGATACTGTTTGCTTTACAAAAGCCTCCATGTAAACCAGATCAGCGCACGGTAAAAGGTGAGCACAGACACTGGATGCCTACCGGCTGCCACACACTGTGACTTGTGCCACTGCCATGTTTTATTGCCAGTCCCTCCATTTGACAGGGAACACAATCACCTTGCTCCTCTTTTCCAGACCACGACCTCCTCTTCCGGGGCTCTTGGGGGAGGTTCGGGTGTTAGGTGGCAACAGAGGACACGGACTCGGGGGTTGGCGCCGCCTGCCTGTACCCTACCAACTACACCCCCTCCCTCTCACCCACCCCCTCCTCCATCAGTAGGAGGAGCGAATCTACCCTGGAAGAGGTTAAGAGCGAGGAGCCGGCATGAGGCTCTCATCCGTCATTCTCCTGAATGGGTTTTGAGGACAATAAACCTGTAGCGCCAGGACGAATGGAGACGAAGTGTGCTGTCACCGAGCCAGGATTTATGGCTCCCAATTTCTCTGATCTCCCGCACAGAAATGAGGACTGATAAACAGTGATTAATCGCCTTTATATCCCATTTTACTCCCACCAAAAGTGTATTAACTGTAGCTATAATGATTTTGGAATACATCCTGCGAACCTGATTCTTGTTTTCTTTTTCTTTTTTTTTCCCCTTCAGGAGGGAAGCAACACGATAGTCAAAGGCATGGTCAGGGTTTTTTTTAAGAGCTAAAATGGCCTCTTGCTGCTCATCAGGGTGGTTTTGTTTCAAAAATGTATCTCTTATTTATGTTTCCCATCTTCCCAGCTGGCAAGCATATGTTGTCGTTTAGGCTTGGCAAACTCCAGTGCCATGTCAAGACGACTTGAAAAATTAGCAGCCAATAAATCACCCAGCCCCTCCTGCTTCCCCTGCCTGGAGTGGTGGACCACACTCCCTCTGATTTATGAGATGATTTGGGAAGTGTGTGTGTGTGTGTGTGTGTGTGTGTGAGTATAAAATGGAGAAAGTGCGCATGAAAGAGGCGACATGTATTAGTGTGTGTGTTCTACATAAGGTTATCTGTTTCTGTGTGCTGGAATGCTTTGAAACAGGGCAGGGAGTAATGTGTGGGTAGAGGTCTGTAAAATGGTTTTAATATAAGTTAATGTCCAGATTTTTTATTTAGTGAAACTTCCACCTGACCATGACTTAATGTAGGATGTTTGAGCGTGTGCATGCACCTACCGAGGGATGTGTGTGTGTGTTTGTATAATTATCAGGAGATGTCAAAATGAAGGGAGTGTTTGGAGGAGGGGTGTGGGGGGGTGGGCATGGAGAGCATGAGGGGTTGGGGATGAAATAAAAATGATAGATGACTGCTTTCTGTCATGGACAGTTATTTAGAGGTTCGCCGTAAAGCTGTCCGGGGAATGAACAGATTTTAGTCTAATGAGCAGAAAGGAAAGCCGTTAAAGTGGCGCGATGTGCTCAGCACTTCTTCCAAATGAAATAGTACCATTTCCCCCTCATTAAAATGCAAAGGGTTCATATAACATACAGCAATAAAGCTGGCATGTCGAGGCAGAGGGAGATAGGGAAAACCCCACCGAGCTCATCTCGTTCCTCCATTACTGAGACCAGAAGGAATAGCGGCCTTCGTCAGGGTAGGTGCCAACAATATCGCTCACTCAATCTCCCTTATTCGGTTAGCTCTGTAAAAGTCAATCTGGCGCACTTGGCAAATCCATCCACAGCAGCAGCCTCCACAATCTGATAACAGTTGCAGGGGCGCTTGCTCTTGAAATCATTTTTTTCCCCGTTTTTTTCCAGCTTTACAGTTGCACAGTGCGCAAACAATGGCTCAGGCTCCCTCAGCCACTCAGAGAGGCTTGGATCATCCACTGCTTATCGGGGCCGCTCTCAGATTCACTTTGATTCGAGGGGAATTTCATGTTCAGTAGGTTGAGGATGAGCTCGATTGTAGAAATTCAGGGGTCAGATTGGGACTGGCTGCGGCTGATAGTGGCCTCAGGTACGGCGCGGTACATGTGGCGGTAGGCAGGGAGGGAAAAAATAATTCTGACTGCAGAAGCCGGGGGTCTCTTACCAGCGTACAGCTCAGGACCGTAGACGGCTCCCACCACTGGATTCAGCTTCCAGCCTGGTGAACAAAGAGAAAACCAAACTCAACTGACAAAGAGAACAAAACGGAAATGTTGTTAATTTTAGGTTTCACGATACAGTTCTGCACTTACCATTCGTGTAAGGGTTGGCCACTTTTTTGTTTGTCATCACTCGTGCTGTTGCATTGTTCACCTGTTCAAAGCAACAGAATCGGTTATCACTAACTGTCACGTTCACCATCCACATATCCAGGATGGGCCAAAAAGCAGGCAGCAAACCAAGACGACTCCAGGCAAATTCATGAAATAAAAGATAAATAAATAAATGATTATGTAGCACTTTGTTGTGATTGAGTTTGGGTTCATCCTTTCATGAATTTATTCATCATGTCAAGTCTCTCGCAGGTTATTAAATTACTGGAACGAGGGGGGAAAGCATGCACCAATTACTCACAGGTATGAATACAAAAAAAAGAGCATCCTCCAAATTCAGTAATTGGTTGGATAAACAAATGGATTCCAAAAGAAAAACACAGACAGTGCTTTGATTTTCTTCTATTGACCTGATGAGAATGACTGAGTGGGGGGGAGTCGGCTCCTCCTGAACCAGAGCAGAATTAGAGCAGGCAACACTAAACGATGGTGACAGGGGAGTGCAGGTCTTCTCAGGTTTGACAGGAACCCAGAGGATGATGGCATGCATTCATTCTGCATTGTCAAGTAATGATGGACAACTTGCGTGTCCAGGTTGACATGTATGGATCCCACATACTACTGAGAACAAGTTAGACGCATCATTATGCATGCATGCATCCAGGCACACATACATTCAGGGATGCAGATATCCACACACACATACACACAGTGCAGCCACATGCTAGTGCATGGGTTTCATAGGAAATAGGAGGCAGCAGGCAGGAAGTAGAGAAAGATGGAGGGGAAAAAAATGAAAGCACCTCTATTTTGCGTCCCTCTACGATTGTACCGTTTAGTTTCTCCCGTGCACGATCGGCATCTGTGCTTGTTTCAAAAGTTACAAACCCAAAGCCCTGAGAGCGCCACGTTAGCCGCCAGTAGAGAAAAAAAGGGAGAGAGGAAGGGATGGACACATACATACACACCCACACACATTCACACAGTGGAAAAAAGAAAGGGGCAGGGAGGAGAGAAGGGAAAAAATTGAGGTGAGAAGACAGGAGTAGGTGAGCAGCAGCGGCGGCGAGTTGTAAGCAGCCAGATTAATTAGAGGCAGTTAGTGAGGCGTCAGGAAACAGCAAACAGAGAGATCTGAGAAGGAGAGGATAACGGTGACATGACCTCACGCAACAACACCAACAAACCTGCCTGCTTTACCCAATTAAACGGCACAGCACCGGTGCCATGGGTGAATGTCAGGAAAGCAGCGCCGGCAAAACACTGCGTCAGCTGCCATAATAGTCGTATAATTATCTACACAACTTCAGCGGGGCGGCCGCTCAACAGGCCCCCGTCTCCCTCTGAAAGCGTGGGCAACAGGATAAGGAGTGTGAATTCTCCGTAGAGAGATGTTAACTTGATCTCTGACTATTTCTAATCCACTGCTCTAATAAGTAGGACATTTTTATGGAGGCGAAATTACACCGGCTCATTGATGCGAAAAAGTGAATGGAGTCACCGCAAATACCATCCTCTGTGATAGAGAGCGAGGATATTGACTTTAAACCCTGAGCAAAATATGCCCAACCACTCATTTCCACCCCCCTCCCCCCACTGAACTTCGTCTCCCTCGCTCCCCCGGGGGGGTTTGTCACTTCCGTGAGTTATGTGGACTGGGATGCTGGACCTGAGCTCTATAGCCGAAGCATTAAGATATGCCGGCCAAACAAGTCCCATTCCTTTGGTTTCTATATATACTTCTGGAGGTATGTGCAGGGGAAGAGGGAGCATGGCCGGCGCTGCCTGATAATTGCTGGAGGATGTAATACATGTGAGAGATGGCGAGCGGTGTGATCTCGTATGCATACACAGGATCTCCGGGGCTGCTATTCCTAGCATAAATAACGCAGGACCTGTCCTTGGGGAAAGAGAGATAAAGAAATAAATTCAGAAAAGGAATTGAGGACAAAATTAATCCTTTGGACATTCACCCGACTGTGGTTACCCCCTCTATCTTTTTTTATCATGCACAAATAATTAGCTTACAAGAGGGGAGAGTGGAGCCACCATTTTTCAAAGGAGACAAACATATTGAATGCAAATTGCCAAAGCTTCATAGGAAATAGATTGTTTATTAATGGCCTGGTAGGTTCATTATGTAGCACACAGGGTGCGGGAGAGAGAGAGAGAGGCATCATGGGTAATGGCTTTGTAGGGCACAAACAATAAATGCTTGTTACGGCGGAGGAGGCAGGCTTATCCGGTGCTCAATCTTGTTTGGCAGAGGGGGTCGAGTGCAGCAGCGTCGCCTGGTTGCAGGGCTCCCTGCATGCCTGTATATGAGACCAAACTACTGCCAGGTATGAATGGGAATCAATAGTATTCATGCCTCAACACCCAGCCAGGGATCCTGTCTGCTTTATGAATGGGAAGCTGTGGAGCTTAGTACACTCTATTAAAGGAACAGCTGGATGAGTAGCACTCGGCTCGAGCTTCACCTGTCCATGGTAGGTGGTTACGAGATACTGCAGCAGCGCCGGGGCCGTTTTCTGGCTGCTTCTTGGTATTCTTGGTTTTAGGAGTTCAGTATTTACATGCATACATGATCAAAACTGTGCAGGAAACACATTTAAGAGGTAAAACTTGAATGATATAGAATATCAATTCTATTTATTTTTCTTAATGTCAACAAATCCCATAAAAAGACCAAAACAAATGTTATTCCTCTGCCATAGAGCTCCACCTTTGTCCTTAAAGTATTAAAAACACCAGGGATTGACCGATATGGTTTTATTTTCAGTGATACTGATTATTAGTGATCAAGGAGACTGAGGACTTATACTAGGATACACTTGCAGTAAAAATAACATTCTTAGTATCTAAATTTAGAATAAAAAGTAATGAAATGTGCAGTTTTTACTCAAGAACTGAGGCACTTGGCTTGATTATTTCCATTTTCTGCCACTTTATACATCTACTCCACTACATTTGGGAGGCAAATACTGCACTTTTACCTGCACTACATTTATTTGATAACTTTAGTTCCAGGTTACTTTGCAGATTCAGATTATTAATGCAAAATATAAATCTACTAATATGAGCCAATTCTTTTCAAATAAGTTTATTTATATCTGCAATTGGACAAAAAACACAAACATAATCGGAATATCTTTGGACATAATTGGATAAATGCTGAATATCGGATCTGATAATCAGTCACTGCTGCCAGAAATACTCAGAAAATGTAGATTAATACGCCGCTGAAAGTAGTTCTAAACAACAGCATCATCTTCAGGGGGAACCAGTGGGCTTCGGGCTGAAAGCCACAGAGTAGAGAAAGAGCTGAGAGTCTGACGAACACATTGTTGGTTTTTATCTTTTCCTGGGTTGTGTTGACAATAAGAAAATTACACAATAGCGGCAGGCTTATCCTTTAACTGGCTCCCAACTAAAAATATCTCGGATGTGGGCATTAATCAACCATGTAAAAGCTTCCATACTGCAAACAGACGATGCTCTGTATGTCCAACGCTTGAAATATGAGGTGAAAGTAGGGATAGCCTTCAAATTTCTTCTAACTAAACTACATTTACTTGAAAAACATCCCAGAAAAACATTATTCTGAGCCTGAATTATAGCATACTTCAAAACAAAATGATAAAACATGAATAATGTCAGACCAGGCTTCAAAGAGGACCCGGCCCCTGAACAAGCAGTTAAATTCCATAAGCTCGAGGACCTGCAGCCTGCTGCTGGATTAAGTGAATTGTGAAACAGCTCAATAATGAATTGATTGACGGGGCTAATGATTCACAACTTCGGTTAGAGCTGCAACAACAAAAACAATAGGGAGGGAGGGAGAAAGTGAAAAGAGAGGCATGGTGGATGCAGCTCTCCAGGACCCAGGCTTAGGGACCACTACTCTCAGCCAATGTACACACTACACTAATGCCGTCATTAGGAAACAGAAGAAGTACATGGTAATGAAGCAGCTGGCGTTCTAGTTCACTTACCTTGGATCCTCGCTCATTAAAGATAATCTCCACATCTAAAATCTTTCCAAATTGCTGCAGAGAGAAGAGAAGAAGAGAAGGGCAGACATGGAGTTAGAAAGCCGGACGACTGGAGAAAGAAAAAACCATTAAGGCGATATGGAAATGTTACTTTGGTGAGGAAATGGTGGTCAGTTTGAATTTGTTAGCTGGCCGGCACGCTTTAAAAAGAGAACTAGCTGCTGCTTTTTCTGTTTCTTTTTGTGTTTCTATCACTACTATAAGAAACGAGATCAGAGGATCCATCAAAATACCGGATCTTCGATTACATATCAGCATTTCTGATGTTTGTTTGCTCGACACAGAGAGAAAAAAAAGATCATATTTTGATGTTGTGAGAGATATTATACCCGCTCCCCTTTCGTGGTCACCAGGGGGAAACTCACTCCTGAGCTCTGACTTGTGGAAAGTTTGGTGGATCAGCTCTGAATCTGGCCTTTTGTATGCCTCCCTCTTTATTCTCTCCCCCTCTCTTTTGTTTGTGTGCTCTCGCAGTCAAACAGGACTAAGGGCCGGTCCCCAGGGGTTAACATGCTCCAGCCTTTTCGATTTACCAGGCCTGCCTTTCGGATCATTAGAAAACCGAGGAATGAAAGTAAACTGTAAGTTCCTCTAATGAGTGGAGTGAGGACGACTTTTAATTGCTGTCTACTATGGCCGTATTATTTCATTAAAAGTAATTACCCTGTCAAGCGGTCCGCGTCGCCTTCATTTCGACACAACAGGGAAGAAATGGGCCTTCCATGTGGTCGACACTCGATGGGAATGGATGGATCGTTTGACTGAGCCACTAATAGGGGTTAGGAGGAGCTGGCTATTATCTGGCTGAAGTGAGTGGAGCGGACTCGAGGAGGTGAGGGTTTATGGGTTAGCGAAAATCATATGTTCCCTCCCACTCTAGAGGGTTATGCGGTGACCTCACCACATGAAGTGAAAGGAAAAAACAAGGCTTGGTGATTTAAAACCTCCTTGGTTTCTGCAGGGTGTATCTCCTCCCCTATATATCCGTTCATCTTATACACACATCTGCCTCATATGGCGCTCGGCTTCATTGATTCGAATGGGAAGCGCTGGCTCGATCACACACAGGCATTTATATCCCAGCGTGATGCCCCTTCCTCGCCTGAGATGACAATGCTTTCCCCACGCAATGTGCAGATGCTAATTGTTTTAACCGAGCGTAATGGGCTTGTGGCGTCGATTAATTAGTTTCAGAGGAAGTCGTCTTTGTGGATTTCCACATGGCGCTGGGGACTGCTCGCTGCTCACCAGTGATCTCATGCGCTTCTATCCCCACCCGCCCACTCACTCACACACATTCACACACACACAGAAACAGCTGCATCAGCAGCACCGATAAACAATAGCTTCAATGGGAGGAGCCTCCAGAGGGAGGGCAAGGGAGCCTGACGTCATCTAAGAGGCTGCAGCTATAGATCCATCCATCCATAGACCATAAAAACAACTCATGAACATAAAAACTGAAAAAGAAGCATTCACAATTTACCAGTGGTTTTAAATGTTTTATCACATATATTCTATTTTTATGTTACAGCTTTTAATTTTTGCAAATCGTGCTGCTGCATTTAAGACATTTGAATATCTGGTGGTTTCCATTCATTTTTGATTCCACGTGACTTCTGATGCATTATCATTAAGTAACGCTCTGCACCCATTCTGCACTTAAAAGACATCACAGAGAAACGTTGGATTAATATTTGATATCTACACAGAAATCAACAGAAACCAATGGAAAAATACTTTGCATGTAAACAAAAATGGTCAGCAAAAATGTAAAGTATACATGAGTTTTGCAGCGAAGGAGCTCAACACACTGGCGGCCCTTTGATGCAGCGTGGACTAAATGAAATTACAGTCCACGGTAGTCCCTTCTTCAGAGTGCAGAAGCAATAAACAAGACCAAGGCCGCTGTGCCTCCACCTCTGATTAGCTTCAACATCTTTAAGCTCTTCAGAAACCTATAATCACGCTAAAGCAGCCTGTGTATTCAAACAGTGGAGTGCCGTGTTCAGATACAGCAGTCAGTGTGACAGCAGGCTGGGGGGAGGGCAGAGGTCCTGATTGCTGGGGGGAATGCTGTGAGAGCCCTTACATGCACCGAGAGAAGCACTGCTGAAGAACCCAGTCACACAAACGAGGACACCCTGAAGCAGCGCAGCATGGGCGCCGTATAGAGCTCGCTCGCTCGCTCGCTCGCACTTGGAGTGTTTTCATTTCCCCCGCACTTGCGAGCTCTCAGAGATCACAGTTTCTAATTACTGATTAAGGTCCGCTGTGGTCGTCCTAATGAGCCCTTCATTCAGCACCTCGTTAAAGGCTCACAGGTTTCTCCACACCCTTAATCCTGTGGCAGGCAGGGTGCGTCTCGGGCCATCCCTTCTTGTTTTTTCAACTGTCTACTGGAGACACCTTTACTCTCGTCACCAGAGTGGGTTTCTCTATGCAGTGTAGGGGCAGATGGAGCTCCTGGCAGGACTTTGCTCTGCTGTATGGGCCCTCTCCTTCTACTCTGCCTGCATGACTGTGGGTTTCAGTCATGCGCAACATTAATGGCGTATTGAGCCGGTGGCACTCCAGAAGCCATTAGAGCTGGAGGGATGAGGCTTTGCACACGCTGATCACACAAAGGCCCATTGTGGAAGCCGTGTCAGAGGGTGGAGCGGACCAGCTATCTCCTTGCCAAGCTCTACCCCAAGACAATCAATTCCACAATCCTCGACTATGCCAACCCACGAAGAGGGGAAGGGCATGCAACAGCAAGGAGCGGGCACCACGTGGCTGAGGAGGGTGATTGAGGGGAACTGGGTGGGCTGCGATCAATTTGGTATCGTATATCTGCATGCGGCGGCCAGGCACACAAAGCCACTGAGCTAATTACTGAGGCGATTTGGATTCCACACGAACTGCACCAGAGCTGGGAACAATAAAACCAACAATCAGAGAGAGAGAGAGAGAGAGAGCAGCCATGTTGTCTGTAATTTATAAAGCCACAGCCAGGCCTCTCAAAGTAATAAATATCATCAGCTGGATGTTGTCTTCATAAAAATGAGAATTAACGGGATTCTAATGGTCTAATTAGCACGTAACATTTAAAGTACATTTTTGGCCATCGTCTCCATTCAGATCCATTATTGTTTTAGAATTGAGGATGTTTGGTTCAATTCTCATTGAGGCACGAGGGTGAGCTGTTGGACGATCCATCGCCTCATTAATTGGGCACGAGAAAGAGAGGATTTCCGGTATGCTGATATGAAATCTTGATTTCGTTTGTCTGACCGCTCTGTATGTTCAACCTCTAAACTGGTTATCAGGAGAAATAAGAAGATTAATTGTGTTTTCATAGTTTTGATCCTTATTATTAATAATATTGTTCTCACCAAGCTGATTTCTGAGATGTGGGGACACCGCAGTGTTGCTAAAACCAAGTCTGAAAGGGCGAGCAGTCAGAAGATTAAACAGGTTTTACACCAGCCTCAGGTCAGACAAACCTCTTTGGGCGAGAAGACAAAGATGAACAATAAATTATTACCGTACGGGGTTCCATATCTCAACTAACTGGTGTCAGAGCAGCAGTGGGTTTCTTCTCACACATCAGCAACCAATCGTGACTGATTGAGCTATTTTTCTTTACTTTTCCCCCCCTGACAGTGTAGTTACCAGATGCTGGTTGGAGCAGTCACCTCACATGGCCTTTGTTGTGTGATTTAGCCCCACTGCTCATTTTCCCTGATGCCTGATGTTAGTGGAGGCGTTGCTTGCCTCCATTATAAAACACTGCAGTACAACCCGCAACATGTTGAGTGTGCTAAATTTCAAGTTTACAACCTGCCTGGTCACCTGACTGCTTGTGTTTCGGACTTTCTTAGCGTGTTCCCAGATCACAGGAAATAACTTCATCACTTACCAAGTGTAGTGTGTGTATCATGACTGATAGATTAAGGCCAAACCTACATAAACAAGTTGTAATAAATTAGATTTTTTTGCTTCAAGGTACTCACCCCAAACATTTGCCTTAGGTCAGGGTCCCGGAAGCGGAAGGGAATGTTGGAGACGTGTAACCTTTTGGGCTGCTGCTTCTCTGAAGAGTCTGAGTGCTGGAGCTGGAGCTGCTGAGAGCCCTCTGTTTGCGTCACATCATCTGTCTGCCAGAGGGAAACAAACAGAGAGAAAGACACAAGCTGCTCATTAGCTGCTACAGTATACTGTACCCCCCGGTCCTCAAGTACGAGAAGGAGGGGGTTGGAAAAGGAGGGTGGGTGCAGGATGCAGGGTGGAGTGGGAGGGCTGGCTAACTAACTTACAGCGTCTGCCATTTTTCAATCTGCCGAGAAAGCCAAAGCGATAAACAGCCGATGACTTATAGTGTCAAACCTGAGGTTGTGCATTACAAATCCACTTATTAATCTCTTGCACTTAGCTCTTGAGCAACAAGGGAAGATTGAAGGCGCTGACAAAAAGGCGTGGATATAGATCCCACAGAGCCCTGACATGTCTAGACTAAAGACACATTATTGGTGACGTTTGCACACAGCCATCAGAGTACGAAGCCCAAAGCCCTCAGCGTTGTTGTTTCCATCATTATGCGAATGTTATGCTGACATTTCTATATAAATGACGTGTCTGATGTCAATGACAAATTCCACTTGTTTCTCTCTGTGACACCAGTGATGGATTTCACTGAGGGTGCCGGTGGCTTGTCGGTTTAGATGGACCTTGTTTTTGAGGCGGTTTCATTTTCTGATGTGTTTTCTGTGGACAAAACCTCATTGGTCAACATGTTATCCTCTCTTTTATCCATCACTGATGGATAATTCCGTACTCATATTTTTGCAAAAATGGCTCATTTGTCAGTGTCTTTTAAAGAACGTTTTACTGTTGTTGATAAGCGTTTTCTAACCTGCCGACTCTGTGGTTAAAATTTGGTTAAGTTTAAGCAACTTAGATGAAAAACGAGAGATAACGCCTGCACACTTACTCAGTGCCACTAAAGTTTAATAAAGACAACGTTTTGTTCCTCTTCGTCAGGTCAGGATTAGTTTAAGCAACTATTTAGATGAAGAAATGGTTAAATATAGTTATGTATTTTGGAAGGTAAGGTTATTTGGTTTCTTTTAGAGAGTTAAAACACAATATCACAATATTTAAATCTCACATAAAGATAGAGCCAGGAGGTAATTAGCCTAGCTTAGCACAGAGACTGTTAGCAGGTTGAAACAGCTAGCCTGGCTGTGCCCAATGGTGGGAAAAAAACAATTACCGACCAGATCTATTGCTCTGAAATCAACACACATCTCATCGTGTAATTGGTGCACAAACACTGATGCAAAAACGACACATTGCTGTTTTAGGTGGAGTTATGTGCTGCCACTATTTTTGCCAAACAACAGCCGAGTGCAGTGACTTCAAGAAGGCTCGTTGTCACAGTTAAGTTGCCAGGTTTGGTACCATCCTGCCTGAAACTAACACTAAGAGCCATAACTGCCAGCTGTATCTGGCAACACACTGTGGGATACTTGACAAATAAACTGTTATTTGTAAAATATATATATATATATATATATATATATATATATAAA
>JBBPCS010000672.1:12508275-12537033 GCA_037974645.1 Hollardia meadi
TATATTAGTCGTAAAAACCACACTTTATTTTTACAGTTTATGTTCAGATAAAACAAACGAGATACGAGATTAGAGACTGACAGTCATCAGCAAACTGACCTCTGATCTGCGTGATTTCTTGCGTTAAACCTAGAACAGTGTTATAGATGCTTTGCTTCAGACAGAGGACAGTAATTATTCTCATGACCACAAGAGGTCACTCATCAGGAAACATTAAGTTTGGTTTTATATTTGAACAAACAGCCAGTGCTGTGCTTTGTTTGTCTGATCTCTATTTGACAAAAGCAGGCAAATGATTAAACTGAACAAAAAGGAATGATTGTGCCGATGACTGTGAGAGGTACTAAACAGCGAAACACAGAGAGGAGGGGAGAATGAGAAACGAGAGCGTGGAAGTGGCAGATACTGAGCACAAAAGCTGTTTGAATGTGATATGTAAACTGCAAGGTCTCCTGGGAAGTGCTCTCTGAGCATGGCAAACACACCATACACCGACTGGGGAGTCACATACACAGACACAATCTTGTAGTGAGATACAGACGTGAAAAAGGAGTAGGTTGCTGCCAGAGTACCAATGGTTCAAATGGCACGCGCGCGCACACACACACACACACACACACACACACAGATAACCGTCACCCTGCTCTGAGGCTGTCAGATGGCTGCAGGCCACTCTTAGTGATACATTTCCCACCATTTAGGAAATGGGGTAGGGATTTATTCATTATAATTCATCATCACAGTATTATCATTATCATCATGATCGTAATGATGATCGCCTTTATTATTCTCATTATCATAATCACAATCTCCACTGTAATGGCCGTCATTTATTTGGTTTTTATGGCCCATTCCGAGACGGTGACATACATTGTTAACAGTGACAGTTGTTTGATTCAAGGTCCCACTCTGTCTCCCCTGCAGACATCCAGGTAGGGCAGCGGGGCGGCAGCTACCGGAGTCCCGGTCGGGCTCCACGCCGACCGGACCGTAGGTTAACAAGTGGCGGAGGACGCAGGAACCAGAAAGAGCACCGAGCCGGCCGGCCGGCTGGTGAGGAGTGGATTTGTGACAGAGAGAGACGGGCGGAGGGGTCTTAACTCTGCCGTGTCCTCGTGTGCTGGAGGTTAATAGCCTGAGTAGCCATGTTGGGCCCCGGGGGTGACACATTGCAGACAGATGCTGGGACCGCGCAGGGTGACAAGGTACCGGAGCCCCGCGGGTCAATCTGTTTCATCGGTCACACATGACACTATCGACCTTTAGCGTATGTTGCCAGACTACTGAGCACCTCTGTCCTCCAGCTCTGTCTGTCTGGCTTTTTATCACGGCGAGCGCAGTCGCGTGTTTGCAAACATCCAGATTAACTTTCACTCTGTGCTCAGACAGGCCGGCAGCACGTTGACATCGGGGGCAAATACACATGCGGAGAACACAAATACAGAATTGCTGACTCCCAAGCACCGGGGACCGCATCCTACTAACTCAATAACTTGGAGTGTCACTGAGATCTGGGATGCCTGCTTCTGTGCACTGCTCCCGAGGCTGCCTGGTTGTGAGATGGTGGTGTTGCGGTGGAAAATAATTACCTCTGTATTACCATAGGAGGCCACTTTCACTGGCACTTTACTGTCCCGACAGCTGCTGTCACAGAAAGGAGGAGGTGGGGATGCAAAACACGCCGTCACCGCCAAAGCCAGCAAACCAGGGAGTGAGAGAGCTGTCAACTCCGGCAATTCTCCGGCTTCCTGTTCAGTCATTTCTCTAAAAGACTCCCGTGCTGTTATTTGCAAATCGCCTGCAAAGTGCTCTGCTCAGCACTTTCCCCTCCTCGCAGAGTGGCATTACAAGAGCATAATTGAAACTATCTGATTGGAATGCTGCCAAGCAGGTAGATTACATCCGATTAAATAGGGTGGGGATACTGAGTCCTCCCTCACAAGAATTATAATGCCCCAGTTTTAATTCATTATTTTCCTTCTCCCAGTCCTCCACTGTTTGTTTTCTTTTTCTCAAGAAGCTGCAAATATATCTCCTCCGTCACCTGAGAGAGCAGGGAGGTGTGAAGGGGGTGTGTGAAGTGGAGGGGCTGCCCCCACCTCCTCCGCCTGATTCATTTAAAGTAGTGAAAGGTAGAGGAGTTATTCTGCACTTAAGGTAATGTTCATTTTCTGTATAAACAGTGTTAGAAGATGGGAAGCTGAATGGACATGAAACTCTCCGAATCTGAATCATCAGATCAAAAGATGAACGATTGTATTTGAAAATATATGTGTCAAAGCTACAAGCACGGATATAACAAGTACTAACGAAGTATTAACACCAAAAATATACTTAAAGTGTTAAAAGTAAATGTACTCAATACGCAGAATGGCCCATTTCAGATTAACATATATTATTAATATATTATAATTAGTGATGCATTAATGAGTTCATCACATTAATGTAGGCAAAGCTAAATTATTTTTCACTTTGATTATTTTTAACTCAGGCACTTTTTATTGACCTTTAATCGTTTTTATGTGTTCCCCATTTTTGCATATTTGGTAAATGCAACTTCGTTCCACTGTATGTGTATTTTATAGATACATATATTCTTGGAATATCTCCTGTCTATATGTATATATATATATATATATATAGCTGGAATAACAAATAAACTTGAACTAATGTTAATTACTTCATATACTGTTGGGTAGTTTAATCTATAATCATACATCATAATTTGTCTGTTTTATACTTTGTATTAAAAATAGTGGAGTAAAATGTACAATAATTGCCTCTGAAATGTGATGGAGTATTAGTTTAAAAGAGCATAAAATGGAAATACTTAAGTAGAAGTACCTCAGAAAAGTACTTTCAGTCCAGCACTTGAGTAAATAGTTAGATTCCACCAGCGCGCGTCACTGAGCTTTATTCTGGATCACTCTGGGATGAATTCAGAAACTGACGCAGTGTTTTGGTCCCACCTGCAGCGATGAAGTGTAAATCTGCCACAGCTCTGAATGACAGATCCCTCAAGCAATGGAGGCTAAGGCTCATGGGTATTGTAGTATTTAGAGCCATCCATCGACGTTCAACTGACACGATGAAAAAACATCCCCGATTTCTCTGGAATAAACTTGAAACAATTAAAACTGGAGGACGTAACATTAACTGATATGTACATATACATGTACAGTATACTGGACATAACTATCTGAAAATAGTCCCAAAACTACAGCGAGGAGCTGGTTTAGGAAACTGCTGAGCCTTTAAAAAAATATTATTCTATATAGGTCTTCAGTGGGAACTAGTGGGTTTGAGGCTGAGAGCAACAGAGAAGTAGAGAATTGAGAAAGTTTGGGTTTTTTCATGGTATTTGTTGACATATAGAATAACAGCAGCATTAAACTATCCAGGAGAATTTTAATGTTGAGGATATCCAGAATCAGTGATGGTGTATTAGTATATTTACTCAAGTTTTTTTTCAAGTTATTTTCTCCTACTTTATACTTCCACTCCATTACATTTATTTAATAACTTTAGTTACTAGTTAATTTGCAGATGGCATGATGCATCGGAGCCAAAGTGCTTTAAAAAAAAAAAATCATTAATTTTTATCGGCAGTTAAATTAAAAAAAACAAACAGAGAAAACAGTGATTTCGATAATCAGAAAAAATGCAGAAAAATGCTGGATAACAGATCTGATAATTACCCAGGCAAACATACATTTAAATATATGTATGATTAACTTTTATTTGTACTTTTACAGATCATTTCATGTCGTGTGGGTGACTTTCACTTTTACCAAAGGAGTATTTTAGCACGTTATCTTTACTTTGACTCAAGTCTGACTTTTGGGCTCTTTTTTTTTACAACACTGTCTATAATATCTCTGAAATGGTAATTTACAGATAACAGTCATCCCCCTTTTTCATGGTGGCCTACATGCTGCCGTCAGCACCTCCTCTGAAACCTACACCATTCATCAGAGACGACAGAACGCGTGTGCGTGTACGTATGGCGCTTTGCATGTGCTCGCCTATGTTTTCCTCATGCCATTGTGTGTTTGTGTGTGTGTGTGTGTGTGTGTGTGTGTTATCACAGTCCCCCAGAATACCCTTTGGAAAGTCTTCATGGCGCTGACACGGGCTGTGAAAAATCTAGAACTGAGTGCTGCCCTAACGCCACTGCCTTAATTTGTTATCTGAAAAGAGAATGATTACTCATGAAATTCAACCAAACCTCGCACTATTTGAACCGAGCCAGATAACGAGCTCAGTTTTTTTTTTTTTTTTTCTCCAGCAGAGCTCCCTGGCAGCCCTCTGCTACCCTCATCTCTAAGGATTTGGAGAAAAGTTGGGGGCTGCCTCTCTTCCTCAAGTCGCCGGCTTTCAAGTCAGCTTGTTTGAACGTGGCACAGAGCGAGGTCCCAGAGGTCTGGCTCTGGACAACGCCACCTTCCCAGCACAGACGAGTGACTGGTAGACACAGACAGAAACAGAGAGTCCCTGCGCCTCATTAAAACATACACACTCTCCGCGCTCTGCAGGGAATTCTCACAGAATCCATACGTTTCACTGAATTTTCACTCTCTCTTGACTCTTTTTAAGTCTTTAAGTCGAGAAGATGTGCAGAGTAAAGTGTCGTCGTGGGGTAGAGAAGCTGAGCGCAGCAGAGTCGAGCCCAGGGAGGAAGGTGGGGGGAGTCGGGGAGTCGCTGATCTGCTCCCTCAATCTGTGTTTCGGCAGGGTGCCCTAATCAAAGGCACCCAGGCCCGTCTGTGGCACCCAGAGCAAACAGGCTGGGTCTGTCATTAAAGCTGGGGAACACAGCGGTGGGCGACACTACACTAGCGGCCCCTGAGGATTAGACTCTCTGTTTACACCCCACTAATCTCATCCCTCTGTCTTGCCAGAGAAAGAGATGGGTGGAAGTGGGGAGACCGTGGATGCAGAGACTGAAGATGGAGGAAAGCAAGGCGAGCTCTCATCTCACCATGGCCACCATCTCTGGACTTTTTTCACAGCGGGCGAACAGATGAAATGAAATCAAATGGAGAGAGAGAGAGAGAGAGAGGGGAGACGGTGAGAGATGGAGAGCGGAGGAGGAGGAGTGGTGTACAGTGTCGGAGGGGGGGATGGGGAGGGCGGCCGAACCTCCTGCCAAGTCTCTCCTCACTTTAAACTCTCTTGTGTGTCAGCCATTACTGTAAGTGCGGCACATAACTACGGAGCAGTCGGAGAGCGTCGCACAGATCTTCAAATCAAACATTGCCACATTACAGGGCGACGATAATACGCCGCGCAATGCTATTGCTCGGCTTGTGCTGCATAAGCACTTTTCTGCCGCCAAATGTCCGTAGCCGTGCGGTAATTGTGAGGCTGGGAAAATGGAGTTATTAACAATACTCTTTATGAGTGACCCAGATCCCTCTCAGGGGAGCTGTGGCCTCGCCGTGACCTCCCCCAGCAGGTGTTTTCATGCTAAAAGAAGGTCTGGAGGTCTTTTATGTTTTCATCTCTGCCAGCATTATCTATCTTTCCAAAGTTTGGAGCTAAGTCGTCCTCCTTTTTATCTACATCTGCCTCTTGCGAAGGTAAATCCCAGGTCAAGGCTTTTCATAGACGAGTATTAGCGCGCAAGAATGAAAGGTGTAATTTAGAATTTCATTCACTTCCAAGCTGTTTGTCTCGACGTGCAGCGTTGCCAGGGCTTTGTTTTCCATTTGGTGTGGCAGTCATTTAAATATCTGCACTCTTATGGTATAATCATGTCCCGGCACAGTTACGCAGAGGAGAGTATCTTAATAGTGTCGTTCAAAGGAATGTAGGATTTAGTTAGGAATGATCTGTTGGGTTGGGCTGGTCAAGAAAAGTTCATCTCTTACGATACTGAGGGGTCCTGTTATTCTCTCAGTTGCACTTTTAGTCTCAACCCTTCACTTTTTATTTTTGTGTTTATGATGGAGAAAACTATCAGGAAAAATGGGAAAATCACTTGGAAAATGGTGTTAGGGTTAGCACTTAGCGTTAGCACTGATGTAACTGCAAACTTTCCAAATGAAACTCAAACTGATGGAGCTACAAAATGTTTATGAAGACAATTAAACAATTAAATATACAGTTACTTAAGTAATCTGACACTTTAAAGTATATATAATATGATTTATGCAATGTATAATTAAAGATGTAGATTTTTAATTAATTACCATTTTATTGTGAAATATTTAGGGCTTTATACTTTCAGTATTTCACTGACGGCAAGATATTCATCCTAACTGCTTTTACTGTTGCGTGAAGATGATTTGGATTTGGGGCAAATCTGTAAATCTTCTGTATTCCTGTACAACACAGAGAGAGATGTTGCTTTATGGTAGTAAACAGGAAAAGTGCAGATTTCTTTCAGCACGAATGGTGCTGAAGCTTTCAGGCTTTAGGCAATGGCAGACGACGTAAAGACTGAAGGAGTATTAGAAGAAAAAAAAAAAAGCCTCAACTTTCCTCAGAGAAACAAAAGTCAGGGAGGGGAAACAAGATGCAAGAGATGATCAGATTTAGCTTCTAATCATGCTGAATTTTTTCTTTTTAGTTAATTAGAATCACAATTTGGCATATTCATGTTAGAAATAATACATATATTCAAAACAGAAGCTTCTGATCAAAGTTATGTTAAAGAAGAAGGTAAAATAATATATTTTACTTGCTGACAGCGTGTTGAGAACAGTGTTTGCAGATGATGGAGGACACTGACCGGTGCGGTCGTGGTGGCGGTGATGGCGGGCGTGCTGTTGTCAGTGCCGGCCGGCTCGCTGTGCGTCTGTGTGGGCGTGTACAGGGTCATGGCGTGCTCGGGGACCCGGCTCTGCCCGGCGTAGTCCTGTGTTGGAAGCGGGTGCGGTGCCGCAAACTCTGCGGGGATGCCATTCTGTGGGGGAGGTGGGTACTGGGCTGGGGTGTACGGCTGGGCCATCGCTTCTGGGGGGTTGGTGGCCTCTTGGTTACCCTGTGAAGAAACACAAAACACAGTTGAGATCAAAGTCGAAGTGCATTGTTTGATTGTACAAGCGGCATGAAACACGAGTTGATCAGTGCCAAAGCAAGCGGGAAGAGTTGTCCTGCAAACCAACTAAGTCGGGGGAAACAGCCATCATATCACATCTCAGCTCAGATTAGAGAATTCCTTGATCATTGCTAATGAACACAGTTTATGTTGTAGAGCATGGCTCCATGTTGGAGGGGGCAAGAGTCAGGGGGAATCTCAGTTGCACTCGTGGCAAAGCACAAGAGGAAAGATCAATTAATTGATAAAATTTTGATTAGGGCCTTTGATTTCGATGACAGGTCTGTTAAAGAAGCAGCTGCTCCCTCTCCAAGCTCCAAGCTCCACTTTCCTACTTTTAAAATTAACCCGTGTCTCCTTTGATGAGCCTTCCTCCCGCTCACTACCCCTGCCTTTGTTTCTGTGTCAGGGTTTCATTTGGGATTCATCACTACAAGTGCCAAAATGATGCCCAAGTTTGGCTAACAGTACTTTTCTGTCGCTTTTTGAAGCCTCTTTGAAATCTCAGATGCACCCAGGTTTAATTTTGAAGACAAGAACCTCGGGAACATAAAACTGTGTCTAAAGTGTTCCTTAAATCAGGAGATTTCTAATCAAAGAACAAGTAAACAAGAATGTCAACAAGCATTTGATCACCACCTTTTGGTACTCGACAGTTCATTAGAGACACATTTCAGTCGGTACCCAGAAAAGTCTTATTGGTAAAACACTTTGAAAGCACACAGTATGTGGTTATCTCCAGCACCTATGTTTTTTAGTTTCTGCTCCTGACTTAAGTGATAGATGGCCCTTTGCAACGAAGCACTTCCACAGACCCTTTGTCTCGTGTGGATGCTTGAGATGATGAGCTGCAGAAATAATGGACTTTTCTGGCTGGTGCACATTGTTAAACTCGGTAATGGCCGGACTACAGAAGTGCGCGTCTTATTGTTGCGAAGTGCCGGGCTCTGCGAATCCCAACTAATGAGCGGAACAGTGAGATCAGTGCTGCTGGAGCAGATATCCATCCCAACATTAAAAACGCGGAGGGAAAAGGTGAGACAATAACACCGAAATCCAATAACACCCCCTGCAAATACCCTCAATCAGATTTAAAGATACAAATCATGCGAGCTCAGTGCATAACTCTTTCGATAAGAGCGAAAGAGGGAAAAAGCACACAACAGCAGCCAGAAGTGAGGGTTTATGATTGGAGAAAAACAATAACAGTAAACAGATAGAGAACTTTGTGTCTCTTCCTTTACAAGCTGGCTGAGGATGGTGAGATAGGAGATAAATGTGTTTTATTCTCTCTTTTTGTTTTTTGCTGCTGTGGTGTTTGGCCTCTTTCTGGAGATTTCCACAGAAAGCTGGGCAGGAGGAGGAGGCTGTGGGTTTTAATGAGAGAGCTGAGCAACACTGTGCTGTAAATGTGGTGGAAATAATTCTACTCTGACGTGTTGGCAAACAAACTGTGCTCTGCCAATTAAGGAAATGCTCCATTATCTAAATGAAAAAAGCGAGGAGCCTTGAGCCAGGAGGAGAAGGATTGACCAGCTTCCTGCAGCCTGCGGGGTCTCAAGGCTGCTCCTGCTGCCAGAGTGGACCTTCACTCCTGCCTGACCTAATCCCCCCCTCTCTTTTTCATTATACTGTATTTCTATCTCCTCTGTCTCTCCCTCAATCCCTCCTCCCCCTATTCCCTTTCATGCTCATCTCTTCCTCCCCCCCCTTCTCTTTTTATGCAAAAAACTTTTTTAATCTCTACCCCTGTGCTCTACTTTTCCTCTCCCTCCAGTCATGGCATTATATAACACACTTGCATTGCGGGGCATCCTAATTCAAGGAAGCTCTTGATGTTGGCAATTTTCAACTTCTAAGCGTCCATTTGAAAGGAGAATGGGGTTGGTTACCTAAAAAAAGACGCACCTCCTGGTATGACAGCTGAAAGTACTACCGGGTCCTCCTTTGAACTAGCCTGTGCAAACCATCAACACATTGGCGCACCACAGTCCAGCAGAGACAGAGACCTCAGCAGCATGGAGACACAAAGGAGCTGTGTTCGACTGTTTGTACATCAAACACAGCTCATGTCATTAAGGAGATCAAAGCTTCAGTTATGTCTTTTAGTTAGTCTTTGTCAAGGTCTCAGCCCATGATCGGCGCTTTTACAGAATGTGTTTACATGCCAACAAATATAAGTACAGAGATTATGATCGGGCATCAATTAAAGCATTTTTACACAAAAAATAGCATGTATATGTGTTTTTTTAAAAAACCCACTAAAAATAGCCGACTGACTACTTTCCCATTGGCAGTAGATGAGTTTGCCTTTTTGGTTCCTCACTTTTTTTCTGGTGTGTCACTCTGAATGTCACAAATGTGTTTTCACAGCATGGAGGCTACTGACAATCTTACAGTGGTTACTTTTTTATCTATATTCTGCAGATAGAACTCCGCCTGCCAACTTAAAAATGTTCGGAGACGGATAGAAAAGTTCCGAGCAAACATCCAGAGCTTCAACCACCCAGGTGTTTCCGTCACTGTTGATCTCTGCTGGAGCCGATAAATACCTGAGACTACTGCAGAGTCATTTGACCTGGGACTGAATGCAGATTGTACCCTTTATACTGGAGACAAAAGCCAGATCTTAGTGGGTGTTAGTGGGTTATCTGTGGATCTTTGTTTGGTAAGCTGTAAGAAGGCTTCTGGTTTTAGTTTCTTGTTTGCTGTATCCTCAGTTATATTTAACAGTTCCTCTGTTTAGGGGAATCTATGATTTAGTTTACTTTCCTCGCTGGCAGTCCTGGTTACTCTTTTGTTTCTGCATTTGTCATTCCAGGTTTTTCTAAACTTGTTAAATCACCATCTGCCTTAGAGTGTCCCTCTGCGCTCGGGTCAGGATCTAAATTGCACTCACAGGGCACACAGTGTATCCGTGTCAGGTCTGTTGCTATTTGAGCCTTGAACAAGTGCAAAGGACTGCGACAGAGCCAAGTGACACACAAACAGGATTACAGCCCGGAGCTCGGTTTGGGAGAAAGAGTGTCGGAGCACCATGTCGCTGCTGTTTCAAAGGGCAGCATGGCAAAAGCAAGGAGGCGGAGAGTACAGGCCTCATTAGAGAAACATAAAGTAACACTAGCTCTCGTATGATCTTCATCTTCCTCTGATGTATGTGACAAATGAGTTATTCGACTGGAAATGAACTGGGAGAAGAAAGACCCATGCAAATCAGGGGAGTTGTGCTCGTCCCAGTGCGACCACGCGCCCTTTTTGCTCGGGCTGGTTCGCCATTGTCAGGATAATCCATGGTGCCTAATGAAAAGCCCTCCACGACAAACGGGTCAGGTACACAACGCGTCTCATTCCACTAAAACAGATCGCTGCGAACGAGTTGTTATATTGGGATCCTGGTGTTTCTTACCTGCAGGCCTGTTTATGGGGAAAGAGCAGGTCCCTTTGCGGTACTTTAATGCCACTCCCCCCCCCCACCCCCCTTACATGGCATGCTGCCACGAGCCGGCTAAACCTCGTCCCCACGGGCATGACGACGAAGAATAAAGGCAACCAGAGAGAGCAGCCTTTATCGATCTCCCATCCTTTCCAGTCCTTTTTCCCTTCCTTCCCTCCATCCCTGCTTTCACCCTTTCCACTGCTATTACAGAAGAGCACAATAAAAAACACTATCTCTAATCTTAAGCACTCTCCCTGTGTAAAATTGGATTGGAAACCCTTACTTAAGCAGATCACTTCTGGAGAGGAGTTTTTTGTTTTTACAGTCGGCGTCAGGAGCCAAAGAGGTCAGGAAGGCCTCGTGGCGATGCCCACTGCTGAGGCTGCCAGTCTGAGAGAAACTCCCAGTGTACAGCATTCAAAGAGAGAGAGAGAGAGAGACTTAACTGGTGCTAACCCCAGTGTGGATGGTCAAGGCTATATTCCATCTCAGCAGGTACAACAACTTGGCCGCTCGCCAGCAATCCCTGATCCTCTTTAGCAGCGCTGAGAGGGACAGTGTTGAGAGGCCAGGAGGAGATGGGCTGTGCAAATACAGGAGCTGTTAGGAGGAACTCATATCGGCAGAGTGCTGCACTGACTCATACGTGCGACGGAGGGTCAGAGAGCAACGCTGAGGCAAAATACAGCAGGCGACTAATTGCGTTGCATTGAATCCGGAGGGAAATCACTCAAATGGGAGCGGGCTGATCAATCTCGGCAATCCCGTCCGTGATGGAGTGGGCAGCTTTATGGCTCCAGCTCGGTCGCACGCAGCTGGGATCATTTTTCAGCAAAGGCCTTCCTGCTTTCCACGGATCCTACTGTATGACACTAATAGTCTCGAGCAAGAAACGTTCCTCCTGGTTCTATACACTAAGCAGTTCAAACAGATTTACAGCTCTGCAGTGTTTCTGCATAATCCAACCCGCATGAATAAGTTCAATGTTGACCTAACATAAAGCATCGCTGTCTGATTCCTTCATGGGAAAATGTACACAAGCAACTTGCTTTGTCAGACTTCGGATGACATCACATTTTCTAATTTAATCTTAAGCTTTTCAGTGCCTCATCCAAAGCATCATGCGCCGGGCTTTCCTCTCTAGAACGATGCTCATTTGGTTTTAATGACCGCCTGACAGTGACAGCGACAAACTTGTGACAAATCCCGCTGCGCCGTCACGGCACAAGCCCGAGCAGGGTTTATGGCGAGGAGAGTAGCGCAGCTCAGCGGAGGCCAACGTACGGCAATCAGTTGATGCAACACGAATGAAACACTGAGTGGTTTGCAGCCAGCTGCATGAAAGCCTCTTGTTGTCCCCGACTCTGCCGCTGATGCTCGGTTAATTGTAGCCCCACGCACAGGCAGGCAGGCGAGAAGACGGCCCGAGAAGATTTCCACAGGCAACTGGCATTCATTTTGTCTTGAAGGCGCATAAATAAAGGCTGTCTAGCCGGGTCCATTTTAATTAGGCGAGCCACATGATCTTACTCCAAGTCTCTCTGTTAACTCTCACCAGAGGCTGCAGCATGTGTTAATTACAACCACATGCTACCCAGTGAATCCAAGGTGAGCCAGAAAAGAGAAACTCAAAAGAGATAAACAACAACAAGAAGGAAAAACACCTCAGCTGAGTTTCTCATGATGAGGCACATATTTGGTGCAACGGCTATTCCCCTCCCCCCCCAGCCAACCAATTACAGCACAATGTTGGGGGAGAGAGGGTGTGTGTGTGTGTGTGTGTGTGTGTGTGTGTGTGTGTGTGTGTGTGTGTGTGGAGAAGCAGCCCTATTTAATGCAGATTCACAACACACCCATCTCTCCACAAAAGCCCGATCTTCATCACCACCACCGTAGGTTTATGATTTGAAATGGGCTGGGGGAGAGGGTTATTGTTTTGTCTCACATTTCTTCCCTCGCAAACTCCCCTCTTCCCATTTTTCCACCTCATTTGTGGAAAAATCAATTCATGAAAATAAACACTCGGGTGTCTTCGCCCCGCGTCCAAGTCAATTTAGATTTTGTGCATGTCCCTGCCGCTCTTTTCCGAGAGGCTTAATCGTTTTCACATGTCACATACGTTTCATCCCCACTAACGTGATTCTTCCTCGTTATTGGGAGCACTTATTTGCTCCGCGGCCTTGGATGGAGGTATTAGAAAGAGAGTTCATTTTCCTCAATCCCTTGCTGATTTCTTCATTACGTTGCAGCGGAGGCGCCGCACACGGAGCCTCGTACCGTGATGGGACTGCTCTTAGCGATGCGACTGCGAGCGTTACTATACCTCAGAGACGCCGGGGCACCACTTAATAAACAGAGTAGACGGAGGATCACTTTGAACTCCTGTGACATGTAATGAACCTGTCTGTCTCAGCCACAGCTCTGTCTGGGCTCCGGCTCTGCATGGTAAAAATGCAGATGAAATAAATAAATAAACAAAAACACATCCAACTAAGCCTGGAGGCCCTGTGAAAAAAGCCATCAGTTACACATGGTTAGACTCGTAGCATTTTGCAAACGCCATAAGAGGAGATAATTGTCTGTTTCAGTGCCGTTGCCTCTTTTGTTGCATAACAGATATTTACATCTGGGACTAATTACTCCAGTCCGGGTGTCAGAATTTGGATTAACTTGTGGGATGCATCCAGTTTGGTGTTTAGACTCATTTATTAGCGAGAACAGCTGCTCTGACCCCATCAAAAACATGCCACGAGAACTTTTTCCCCTCCTACTTCTCCGTTTTCAAAGTTGTTCCGAACAAAGTGATATTGAGACACATGCTATTAAAGAGTCCTCCCAAACTGAACGACTCCTTTGAGATTGCTATCGATCACCGAGATAAAGACCTGAGTGAAATGAAAACTGATAACTATACAGTGGGACCGTTCTGTCATTCCGGTCATATCAACCTGTAAATCAACTCCACGCGGTCGTCATGCCAGCGTACTGCTCTTCAGACTACAGATGAGTCTTCTTGAAATTCTACAGGGGATAAAAATGCCAACATTTGTTTTAGAATCAGCTGATTGTCATGTTAATTCAGTCTCTCTTTCTTTTCTTTTTTTTGGCATGCTGGGATTATGATACGGGGTCCTGAGTTCCTCGTGGGGACAAAATGCCATTACTTAAGCATGCAGGAATCACGACATGACATTCCTTGACCGCTGTGACAATGGCAAACATATGCAAATGAAGGAGAGTGCCACTCTCATTACGACCCTGTCACAGAGACTCTGACACCTCCCACTGGACCCCGAACACGTCGGGGAAAAAAACATGAAAAAGAGAGATAAATGGGGAAAGAGGGCACGACAATGACCAGATTCTGGGAGGAGGACAGGTGTAACGTTGTTATCGTCATTCTCTCTGTTCTCAAATGACTCCCTTTGTAATTTATTCCATTGGCCTATTTGCCTCACTGAGTCTTTTGCTCGGCAGTGGAAGGAGGGACAGGTTTACATGGGCGGGATTCTTTGAAGTGAAAATGCAGACTTGCTCCCTGCTGTAGCCAAAGCTCATCTAATCAGGGGCTAATTCCAGTTATTAAGATTTGCGAGATAACTTTGATTCATCACAGTCCATCTACCCCTATCGGTTAATCACTGTCGCACTAAGCTCTTTTTTAGTCATCCTTTTGTTTCCGCTCCCTCTGGCACGCAGAGAGGAGGGGATGGAGGGAGGTGGGGGGAGGCAGAATAAGAGAGATAGAAGAGTGAGAAGGAAAGGGAGAAGATATTAACAATATTAATGACCCGTGATTCTCGTCTCCTTAATGAGAAGGGTTATTAACTGTGATTATCCGTGATGAAATGGTGGTAATTCTTGAGAGCTTGAGAAAACTTGTACAGTCGCTTGTCTGCTGATTTGTTCCTGTGATGTTTGAGAAAGAAAAAAGGTGAGCGCGGTGAGGAAGAGAACTCGGAGGATGAAAAGGCAGGGGCAACCTGGGGAAATGGAGAAGCTCGCAGCAGGAAGCTGGGGGGGTTATTTATTAATTAATTAATTTTTTTGAGGAAAGGAAACCGTCTCCTGTCCCAGTGCTGCTGCATTTCCTACAGTTAAAATCCGTCTTCTTCACAGAGATAAATCCAAACTCTGAAGTGTTCCTCACTCCTAAAACCCTTGGCGCCACGTTGCCTCTCCCTTCCTCTCCCGGTGAGTGGGCCAGCGCACGCACCCAGCCGCCCATCTCCTGGTTGACACCGCTGAATGGCTGTCTGAACGACTCTCGCCAGATCCCTGATACAGCATTTCCCCCACTCGCCCTTTTTTTTTTCTCCATTCCAATTATAGGAAGTTGCATGCTTGTGGAGTCCCTGTTGGCTCCATATGATTCCCTCAACGGAGAGGGGGGAGAAGGGGTTGGTGGGGGGTGTATACGTGGCTGAATCATTGATGTGTAGTCAGACTGTTTCATTGCAGATGTGTGTGTGTATATGAGGGAAGAACCAGCTTAGCAGCAGACAGATAACAATCCTGAATTATGCATGTCTGTCCCTTTTGTGAGGAGTTGAAGGGAGGGGATGGCGACAGGGATGAGCCACACTTTCTCTTCTCCCCGGGGACAAATTTGGGTAGAAAAGAGGTAGGTGTGGGAAAACGTCGGGACCACCGTGAGCGCTACCTGACCACCTCAGACGCCTCGCTTTAGCTCCACAAACTGTGATGGCTGCCAACTGACGGCCCCCATTACGGAGCTTGATCTGTGCTAATAATGCTAATGGGCCAGAGTGGCAGATTTTTTTTTCCGGCAGCTTATTTGTGAGATGTTCCTTTTTAAAAGTGTCTCTGGGAATTTAAGCCCGGACCCCGCGAAACGGTATCACCCTCCTAAAATTACACAGTATCACAGAAACACCTGCTGGGCCCATTTTAGATAATAATCCCATTTCAACATGTCAGTGCAGCTCTCAGACGGGAGGAATTGGATTGTTTGCATTACTGACCTGTGGAGCAAGTCAGTCTGGGAAAAAAAGCAACAGCCTTGAGGCTTTATTAGATTCAATCGGTCCTTCATAAACAAAACCTTACTTTAAAAAATGGTGCACAAAAAAAAGAAAAATCTACTAAATGTGAGTAAGCCAGCTCTTTGTGGACACACTCCATTTATTTTCTCCAATTAAATCTCTTTAATTGGATTGAGGGCTGGCACCTGGTTTACACTCTGTCAACCACGCAGTCCACAATAATTGATGCCAGAGCTGTGGTGTGTGTGTGCGCGTGGGATGTGTAGCAACGGGGGAGGGATTTAGAGCATGTCTCACTACTCCACGATTTCACTGTGATCAATTTATCAATGGCCCACCTCGCTGTCCACCGGCCGTCCACTGCACTGGGATGGTTAGCACTCGCAGGCCAATGTTGCAGCCGCACACACACACACACAAACAATAAAAGATCTTTTTTTGATTAACAGCCTACAGTGGACACATACCAACACGTGTAATAATTATATAAATATCTGGGATGAAAATCTAATTGGAGATCTGGTTCTTACAGCTTTGGTACTTTGGACACAATTGAACGCGGATATCATATTGTTAAAACACGTATTATTGAGAAAGTATCGATACTTTGATACTTTTGGCAACCTAAAGTAAAAGTACTACGATGTAACAACTAGTATCATGTAGATTGTAATGTATAAAAACATGCCTTTTTTAGGAAATGTTGCCCCTTTGTTAGATTATTAGTGTTCCAACAATTACTCCAACTAAGTATTGTACAATCAATCGTCATTAACTGATAACTAACACTACACAGTGCCTAGAGAAAGTATTCACCCCTTAGAAGTTTTAATGTTTTGCTGCCTTTCAATCTACCTCAATCACTTCATTATCCTTCTTCAAAAATCACTTGAAAAGGACTCTAATTAGTTAAGATTTATAACATCTTATGGATTTCATTGCAATGCACTTCAACTTGTAAACATAGGACTCTATATAAACTGTAATCTTCAAATCTTGTATTACGGCTTATTGCTGAAACTTTGATGAAGTACATTTTTGTGTTGGGGAGGTATTTTTATAAGCCATTTCTGGCTTCCAACCTCTCAGACACAATGTTTAAACTCGTGCAAATGAACTAAACTACAACATTGTATCAATTTTCTTTCTCTACAAAGTGATCTTAATTAACTACTGATTTCTAACACAGCATTAATCTGCAGAGGAACCAGTCGCTGCATCTGTAAAAGGTAAACATGTCTCGCTGAAATGTATAAATCAAAATACTCAAACAGAGTACAAGTACCTCAAAATTGTACTTGTGTAAATGTGCTACTTTCAGCCCTTGCACCCGACCATAAAGAAATCCATTTAAAAGAAGGCAGCGGATTTACATACATGGTTGCGAGCTCGGATACATATAGGTGAACGTGCACACCTACAGAACTTGGATCCACTCCTGAATACAAATGCTTTTGCAGAATACAAATGGTGTGCGCCCACACGTGGAAACAGGCAGAGATACAAATCCAAGAGATGCATCACGGCGCGCTGACAGCACCTTTAAGACACTGTGAGAAACGCCCGGCTCCCGAACGCCGAGCTTCGCCGCCGTACAAATGGAGAGAGGCAGAGACAGAGCGAGAGGGAGGCCAAGGGAGACCCGACACAGTAAATAAAAATACAATTTCCTCCAGTGACATGCCCATTCTGTTGGAAGCCTGACTCTAATTATTCTAAGCACTTTGAGGGATGGCTTTCCACTGCATTAATCCACACATCCCACTAGCCCCATCCACAGTCGATGCACTTTTAACTACCTGAGGACGCCCCGAAACTCTTCTTAAAACCTTCGGGAGGAGGAGGAGGAGATTGACTTTGTACAGTGATGGGGTAAAGTGCTTTGCCCGAGTGAATCTTTCTCCAAATCTCACAACACCGCGCGACAATTTTCATTTTCAATTACAAATAAAGCATCTCTCCCACCCAACAACAGGATCAGACTCAAAGAAGGGAATGTGTGCGGAATAAGAATTCTCATTACAGGGCTTGTGTGAGAGCGCTGTTGTTTTCCTCTGGGCAGGAAAAGCACTCTTAGCTCATTTGGAACTGAGATGAATCGATAAATCACCAGGGACCATCAATCAATCAATGAGCCTATCAATACTCGCTTGGATGAGGCTCCTCCCATTGCGGGAGGCCATCTTTGGTAAGAATATGTCGGGCAAATGGGCTTTTAACATAATAGATCTGTCCACTTGTGCTGAGTGCAAGATTGATGCCGCGCAATGTTTACATGTTGACACAAGCTGTAATGGTGATACACAGCAGGTCTGATGTTTACATGTAAAATAATCCACACACACATACTGTAATGTGACTGCCCACATTCTGGTCATGTTTATCAAAATCGAAACAAGATCAAACCATCTTTGAAACAGCTCTGCTCTCTGATCGAGGCTCTGTATTTGGCTTTGCTGCACCGCGACGGCTCCTCTGTATAAACATCTGCGCCCTCTGCGGAGAGGGGGGGGGGAAAAAGAGGGATACTGAAGTGGATAGACGGAAGCAGAGATCTATCTCTCCTAATTAATCACCACTTGTTTTTTAAGTGAAAAGTTTGCAATAATGGGGCTTCCAGCTGCTCTCAAACAGGCACAGAGGCCAAACTGAACGGCACATTATGAGCAGAGTGACATTTGGATGTGAACCGCAGGGCAGCTTCCCTCTGTATTCAATATGCTCGAAACAAGTAAGTAAGGATGCTGTTTCCTGCCGAGGGACAAAGCTGGTGATTCTCTTACTGTCAGCAAATCCCATGAAAAGACCAAAACCAACAATGAATTGATTCTAACAAGTATTGGCACTCTGCACTGGGTGAAAGCGGCCCCCAAGACCTTCCCTCAATCCTCCTCTTTGACTTATGTTTGCGTTTAGGAAACTATAAAAGCTTCTTTTTAAATGTGTAAGGCATTTTAGAAGATTTACAGGGTGCAGGGTGTGTAGCACTTGAACACATTTCTGGTTTTGCTATGGCTTTATGCAATTTGTAGAGAAAAGGAAAAAAACAATTAGAGCTAGAAAAACCCATTCATTCCAATCCATTTCATTAAATGTATTAAAGTTAAAATCTAGTATTCACTAAGAGGGATACATTTATTATCAGTGGCAGTGGAAACCTGAAACGTGGAGAAATTTCTCCTGCCGACTATAATTCCAGGTGTTGGCAGGTAAATTAACTTTCCTTCAAGTTACCGTCTCCAACCCACGTGCCCTTCAGCAAAGCACTTATCCCCCTAAACTGAGCTTCTTGGTGGCCATCAGCAGAAAACCGAGACTGTGTGAGAGACCTGCAGGGCGACGCCTGAAAAGGAGGTTGCACACTCAGCAAACACGTGTTGAATTAAAAGGGAAAAAGTAATGAATGAATTATAAAGTGAGCAAACAAATAGAAGCTGTCACGTTTTTATTCAGGAGAAAACTACTACGGTCGAGGACAGAGCGAGGAAAACGAGGGAATTTACAAACATTGATGGGAAAAGAGGCAGCTGTGGTTTTTATTCAGGCACCGAATGAAAGACTTGAGACTTTAAAGAATGCTGGAAATCAGAAAATGAGCCGGTTGTGAAAGGAAATAATGCTGTCAGAGACAAAAGAAATGGGGCTTGTGTGCATCCTGCAGCACAATGAAAGATGTAAACAGTGCGATAATGCAGAAGAGTGAAACGACTTGAGATGCAATAAAGAAAGAAATGAAGAATGAGAAACGTTTGTGTTTGTGTAGGTGTTTTATTTCTGTGCTCGTCTCATCACAGAGAGAGTCTGACTATTCTGTTCTGGTTCTGATGATGGCTGTACATGACTTCGGTCTGTATGTTTCTATAGATGTCTGTAACACTTGGTTCAGGTGGATTTAAGACCACTCCCTCAGTAAAAGAGATGGACTGAAGGTTTCATACACCAGGAAACTTCTAATCTATAGCCGTGTTTCCACCAAACCCTTTGAGAACAGTACCAACATGCACCTAAACCCTGGATCTGTTGTGCATTTCTACTGCAGACAGTGCACCACTTGATTCCACCGGGCACCTCTCTGTAATGTCTGATGTGGTTCTGTTCGTCCTCCACACGGCTTCATACCCACCGGGAGCGTTTCAGAACCGGAGCGTCGTGCCAGCCTGATTTAGTTAACATCATTTTTCCTTGATTTTTTTGTACTTCTACCATGGGAGAGTAGGCTATTTGACCAAATTCTCGATACCGTTCCTGTGTCTGACTTCCTGCCTGACTTTATCTGCGTATTCTCCACTGAGCAGAACGGAGAGCCGCCTCTGGAACCCTTCAGCAACGTGGCACACCAGGTGGAATCACGAACATCTAACGTCTAAAGTGGCTCGGTGGAATCTTCGGGTTAAAGGTAAAATATATTCGCTGTCACTGATTCCAGCATCTCGCACCAAAACCAATGCGTGCATCTGAATAAAGTTGGAGCAAAACAGAATTAGGCCTATTTCTTGCTTCAAATGTTTTTTCAGAAACATTTTTTACTGTAATGTAGCTGTAATATGAGAAAGTTTCTTACCAGGACACCATTTAGCTGCACATCATATCAAACACGATACATTAAACAAAGGAACACAATGGAGGACTTTTAATGTTTCGTGGTCTTTCTTCTCTGTAAGTAGCTGTTTTTTCCTGTTGACCAATTGATAGACTGCAGTGTTTCTACTTCCACCTGAAGTCCCAGGTCAGTGTGCTAGGTACCGCAACAGAGGGGTAACAGAGAAACAGAATGGAATGGTTCTATTGGTACCATCCACAACTTTTGGTGATGGAAACACAAAAACAACATAACGAGCTGAACTGAACAGGACCGCTTGGTGAAAACGCAGCTCAGGACTTAATGGTTGTTCTCTAAAGGTAAACCCAGTGAAGCAAAATAGAAAATGTTAATGTTGGCTTGAAGCTGCTAACAGCAGAGTGACTAATCCCACTAATTTACTCTAAATGCTTTGTTTTACTATCAAAATGGACCCACAGTGAAACTGCTGGAGAGCACAAGAAAATGGGAAACAAATTGAATTGGATTTCAGGGGTTTAAGCCCAACAGTCAAATGGACACATGGAAAAAGAACTTTGTAAGCCACATTTACCGGATGGCAATACTAAACACTAATGTTCTGACGCTGGTTGTTTACTGTAAGACACAACCTGCAGGAATAGACTGGCCACTCTCGTCACGTAGTCATTAATGATGAGGGCATTCATATCTTGCCAGGGCTGCACAACCTTTACATTTGTGTGTCTAATAAGAGAGAATGTTCAATCTGCATCTTAGACAAAATACACATGGTTAAAGGATACATTTGCCATTTCCTTTAAATTCAAGTAAGTGTAGCAGGT
Organism: Hollardia meadi; assembly: GCA_037974645.1. Lineage (NCBI taxonomy): Eukaryota > Metazoa > Chordata > Actinopteri > Tetraodontiformes > Triacanthodidae > Hollardia > Hollardia meadi. Next base: position 12,529,145 of record JBBPCS010000672.1, read on the forward strand.
CTGTAGCAACTTTCACCAAATGTTACTGGTTCTTGAGATACTCGATCCTGCTGGCTCCAGAACGACCAGCGAACGGTGTCGTCCTCGGCTCCGTGAAGGATCCAGACCCTCAAGTTCACAAATGCAACAAGCCTGCATCATATCAGACAAGTCTGTGTGGTGACACCTGGTGGTTATTTAAAGGCCACAATCAGCTGGATGTATCGGTGTAACCTGAGCACACAGGCGTGCGTGTGTGCTCTGGATACGGTACGACTGTGGCAGCTGACACAATGGAAACAGATTGCCACGGTTGCTCTGCAGCTCTCCATCGCATCGCAGCCGATAGAGGGAACGTGAGGCCTAAGGGTCAGCACTGTGGCTGCCTGCAGACACAAGGCACCGGGCCCAGCCATTACTGTTAGCTAATTGGAGTTTTCCTCGGGGTCAGGCTAGTCTTCTGTGGTGCCTTTCCCAGCAAAGAACACCCCCCACCCCTCTTCCCCGCTCTCCCCGCATCGTTTTTAACTCTATGTCACCGCTTGACATGACTCCCTTTCTCTCTTTTCCCCTTTAAGGACAGGGAGATGGTGGTGGGGGGGATTAAGGAAAGAGTCCGATCTCCTTCCACCACAGCTGGTTAATAGGAAAAGTCTCTGTCTCCTCTGTGCACCATTCATCATGTCAAACGGTAATATCTTTAAAGGTCAGGCCGAGTCATAAAGAAAAAAGAGCCTTGGCTAAACTTTCCCTGGGATTTCCAGAGGTCTAATCACCAACCGCCAAATCTGAGGTGTCGCTTTTGATTGGCTTTTGATGGCCTTGTTTTAAAGAGAATCATCAAAGAGAAAAAGGGGGACATTTAGAAGACCGGTAGGGGGCTAATTTTTACATAACACGAAGGAAATTCTCTCTCTAGACAAATTCAAGAAGGCAAAGATAGAGGATGGAAGAAAAATGAAGGAACACTAAGGTTGCATGATTTAACCAGCTGGAAAAAAAAGCAGCGGGGTGCACAAAAAAAAAAAGGAATGTAAAAACTAGATAAAATAGAAGAAAAGGTGGCGGGAAATAAAAGAGAGGCAGAGGAGCTAAAGACTGCTACTGTCTGACAAGTGTCACACTTGCGCTTCGATCCAGCCTTCCTCCTGCGCTAATGACTGTCAACACGACAAGCAGGGCCGTCTGAAGGGGGAGAAAATTACTCGCTGAAAAGCAATTGACTGACCCCCATCATTTCTCAGGGAACCAGTGACCTGTGAATATTTCATTATGGGGAAAGTCGTGAGGCCCATATCAATTGGGAGGGGGGGGTTGTTGATCTGCTGAGCTTCGCCGTCCCGAGCTGAAGAGGGAAACTGGGGGCAGACCTGCCTGCTCGCCTTGCCTTTTCACCACTCCAACAACGCATATTTTAGCCAGAGAAACCGAAGAGGAGAATATTTTTCAACACTCGCGAGGGAGAGCATCGGAACGAGGGAGCTGCTTCCTTTACCGACAACTCAAGACAAAAGAGAGGATTTGAAGTGGAAAAGGAAACACCTGAAATGTTTTGTAGGTGTGGGTCAACGCAGACCATTCTTTTACCCTCTGTGCGACATTCGTCTTACATTGAGAAACATCAGAGGCCTCGGAATCGAGAGGGGCAGGAAGAGAAAGAGAAGACGAGAAAGATGAAAGAAAATCAATCCCTCGGCAAGCCTGATTGATCGGTGGAGTTTTGGACAATTTCATCAGGAGACTCCACTAACCAGAGATGACACGACCCATATTGGAGGGAGAACGCATTGTGGAGATTAATACCCGCATTAGAGGCATCAGGTCGGATAAACGCGGGCTCTGGCAGTAAATACACTGGGCCCGCATGCCCCCTCAATGACGACTTAATGCCAGAAAAATCCTCACAACCTACACTTTACTTTTCAAACTTTGACTGGACGGGATAATTGAGTCAATTAGGAGCACCTTAATCCATGGAAGGGATCTTCAAAAGAAGAATATACAGTCAAGGTTTGGGTTTGGTCTCTGGGATATAAATAAAAAGAGCTTGGAGATTGTCTCTGTTTATCCAACGATGGAGGGAAAGAGCAGAAGGATTATATCTGATTACATTCAGGAACCTCATGTTACATGTTAACTTCTACTCTCGACTGTTTTAGTCAAACTTTAATTCATTGTTTTTTTTAAAATAGGAATAACTTTTATAATTACTTTGTGACAGTTAAGTATTCGTCTACATTGGTACGTTCCATCGACAAGCACCGAGATAACATCAGGAATGGGTTTAATTAGATAAGAACAGAAGAATGGAGTCTAATATCCGTTTCTGGTCATTCTGACATTTCTCTTTATTCCCCATTATTCTAAGACAAGCTTCAAAGACGGAGAGGCGAAAGAAAGTCAATAAGCGCATCATGATCTAAACTTCCACTGAATCCACCTCGCTGGAAAGCAACATCTTCGCTCTCCGCCGCGTACGTCAAACCAATAGAGGGAGGAAATGGACAGGGTGAACTAGGGGGAAGTGCAGAGGGACAGAGGGAATACTGCTGATCGAGCAGATCGGCCAAGAAAGCATGAAATACTACATTACGGGGGGAAAAGGACAAAAGCAGCCACCAGGGCCTGATCATGTAGGCCTGACAGGGGAGGCAGGGGGTGGAAGTAATCGAGGGTCACGCAGGCCAGATGACTGATCGGGGGACGTCGGGCAAAGTGACAATTTTTTTCGGATGGTAAATATTTCAGCAGCGCGGTGGAGGTCAAGCAAGCTCCATTTTAAAACACAATAGACAGACTCCTTTAATAAAACATCCCACATAAACACACATACACACACACACACAGAGAGAAAACTGTTCTTTTTCTTTCCCTTAATGGTCTAATTTCCTCGGTTGCAGCCAGAGGAACTTGCCTTTAGAAGCGGGATGAAATTCAGGTCTGTGCTCATAAGCAGGTGGGGGTGGGGGGCGTGACCATGACTGTCAGTGACATTTTGCAACGATCCACATTTCACACATTTTAATGCAACAAAAAGGCCTCCTCAGCCCCGCTCTCATATCTGGCTTAAAAGCCTTAAAGAGCACGTAGGATTTTTTTCTGTCTCTGTCTGAGGAGGGGGAAAAAAGTAAAATTTGCACACAAAAATTTAAAAAAAAAAGAAGATATCCTAGCTTCCAGCTCATCAGACTGGCATCCCTCCAGATGAGAACTGGAGTGCCTGCCGCTGTAACTGTGCACATGGATCCCATCCATGTATCGCTGGCTGAACATCACTTGCAGCAGCCCCAGCGGACGCATTCACCGCGAACCCTTTGTGGACTACCCACAGTACCCCTGTTCTCTTTGTCCATCAGCACAGGTTGCTCGTCAAAGCACAGACTCACAAAGCTCCTGTAAACCTGGCAGCTGACGCCGCTGAGTGGGGTTGGAAAAGCAATTTTTTTCACCCCCGTTTGCTCCCCATCCTCGCTTAGTGGGTGATGAGGCAGCTTGGAGGTGCGAGGTGGAGGGTGGGGGTGGGGTGGGGGTTTGTTAACGCGTCAGAGATGGGATCGGCCTCTCATCCTCTGTTTTACATTACTGCATGTGTGCAGGAAAGTTGATTAAAGCCTGCGTGCAGATGTGAACTCCTCACCTGCTTTGCCTTTCATCACTATTGAGGTGGGGCCTCTTGCCCTGACTCGCCGTGCTGCGTATGCACTGAGATGATGACCACAGAGGCTGCATTACGGTACCCCTCAAAGGGTAATCAAAAGCTCTGGGTGGGTGGGGATAGGGTGGCCTGGGTGTGGGTGGCTGCAATGAGCTGGATGGTGGGTGCTCATTTATCAAACACCTCCAGGATAACCTCCCTTCTCTTTCTTTCTCCTCCCATCAAGAATGTGCCATGCATGAAAAAGCCTCTCAACCATCTTTGCTTTGAGCCTGAACATGTGCTTTCTGGTGCTCCTCCGTCCTTGTGGCAAATTAACACTCATAATGAGCTGGAATCCAGTCCTCAATGCTGCCATTAAAAAGGCCCCTTGGGTTCTAGGTAGACTCTGTGACAAGACCATTGGTGTATTAAAGCCGTGAAATGCATACCCTAGACCTCAAGCATGTACGGACTGAACTCTTGACCCCACCCCAACCCCATCTACATCTCACATCAGGCCCCTCTGACACGGTTCCTCAGAGCTGTGTTTCCTGATCCCAGAACCCATTCACCCATTTACCCATTTTGAAACAATGAAATGGCCACAATGACTTCTTGGACCGGATTCAATAGGTACTTCAAGAGAAGGCAAACCTTCTGGGATTGACTTAAATGATGAAAACTATTGTGCTCAGAAAGAATCAATCGGCGCTTTTCAGCGTAATTCGATTCTATTCACAAAGGGGCTCGCGAGGCAATCTTAAAATGGAAATGCCACTTTGCTTGGAGTGGATGGGGAAGAGATGAAGAGAGAAAGAGGGATAGTTTGCATGGCAAGAAACCATCTCCTACGGCTACTACATGTTTCAATCATGTCGTCCTACAAACCACTGTAGAGTTTGTGCTGAGTGCAACAAAACTCGACTAAAGTGGGTTATCGCTTTCAGCCAAATAATTACGGTGATGTGGGTGGGATGCACCACACCTCATCGCTTACATCCACCACAAAGCCGCCTCAGGGCGTCTGAAATTTTAAATTGGTCTCTGCTTACATTTTTACAAACCGCAGTCCTTTAATTGCAAAATATTGGAGCAATTTAAAAGACTTGCATGTTCAGTTGGGACTGCTGATCAGTTTCCTGAAAGCTGAGGGGAAAAAAAAAAAAGATTATCTGTTTTTCGAAGAAACATGAATGCTGCGAGTTCAGGTAGCCGCAGCAGCCAGAGAGCCTTACAGGTATTTACTGTTGGGGGCTGTGTTACACATGGTTGCATAAGATATAGAAATATGACATCCTCATAATAACAGCATGTTGTTATCTAATCAAGGCAGAGTAACAAATTGGTACATTCAGCTGCTCTGATAAAAGAAGGCCAGAGGGCAGTCATGGTGCAAAATACAAGCAAAGTTTTTTTGCGTTTTAATCAAAAAATGGAACCTTTTTTTGCCGGATTATGCTCTTGTAAATTTTTCATCTGCACTTTTAGTCAACTGCATTCTACTACATGCAAGTTGATCCTGCAGAGGTGGAGCAATGATGCGTGAAAAAAAGAGATGAATGGCAGTGCAGAAAGGAAGGCCGACTCCCCTCTCCAGCGCCAATCCAGCAGGATGTTGCTTATCTCCTTGGCCGGTAAAGTGCGGTTGAGGCTCCGGTCAGCATCCTTAACCACTATCTGTCACTCTACCCCCCCCCCCTCCCCCCAATCACCTGCCTCCCCCACTCCTCTTTGCTGCGCTGGGGCCGGCTCAGTTTCAACCTGGCAGCGGTCGGAGACGGACAGGATGAGGTAGACGGGGGGGAGTTGGACTGGCTGGGGTGTGTTGGGCATGCAGGAGAGGGAGGGAGGACATTGTTAGAGGCTAATCCATGGGGCTGTTCAGTTCAGGGGCCCTTCTCCTCTGCCTCTGTCTGTCCTGGCAAGAGAAGAGGTAGTGTCTCCTGCATCATTAATGAAGTCGGTTGACGCCCCGTGCAGCAGTGCCCAGCAGCCAAAGTCTCTCCTTCCTGCCACCAGCCTGGAAGTTTGAAAGAGAGCTGATGTAGTGTATATCCACACTATGGTAATGACTGAGGTAAAGCCAGGCCTCACTCTACTTTGGCAGTCTATGCTGTATTATCAGCCATGACAGATTGAACAACTCGGGAGATGGAGAGGTCCGCTAACTTTAGGCTGGCACGCGTTGGACACCATTGGTACATTCAAAGAGAATCCATCACATGAAACTACCAAACATGAAAGCTGCTGTCTGCGTCTGTGAAATTTAATCTCAACTAAGCAGTGAGGAACAATGAACTAATTAAAAATGCTTCAAAATTCTGGTTTGATTGAATCCTGGATAACATGCATCTCAAAGAGAGATGGAAGCTCTGTCAGAGACTGTTTACTGTAAAAAGCACAATGGAGACAGACAGAGGGGGTAAACCCCCCCCCAACTACCTCTACTCTGCTTTCATCTGCAGTGAAGACAACCATGTCACAATTGTTGCCTCTTCAAATATCCTGATCAAAGTGCCTCAGTTCAGTTCCTTGCCTTCAAAATCACATCCATACTTCATTCTGGGAGTTGAACTTCCCGTCGGTGCAATCGATACTCCTTTTTGATTTCAGCTGAAAATTGCCACTTCTGAGAAATCTCAGCAAGCAGACGACAGCAACACATAAACTGTATTTAGAGGCCCGAACTGTAATTCAGAGATAAACACAGGGTAGTCCCACTAAAACATCTGAGGACAGGGGGGCATCATTCTGAGGCTGAATATGAAACATCCTGGTGTCACAAAGTGGGACTGCGAGGTCCGACGGTGCGGTACAGTTTGTCAATGTCGACTTAACTCGGCCTTCCCGCTTGGTGTGCGGTATTGTAATATTTGAAGTCATAACTCACTGAATTTAAAATTGCACGTGCAAAGGAGGCATGCAAACATCAAGAAAGTCTACATGTAAAGTGTAAAATCTGATCGCAGTAAGTGGAGTCAAAATTTAACATGTGGAATCTTATTTTATACTTTTATTATTATCAAAGATTTTTCTTTTTCTTTTCAGATGAACTAAACATTTTTAATCATTTAAATTGGGCTGTTGTTCTCTCAATGTAAAGAATATTAAACTTTATTTCTTCTATATTCCCATATAAGAATAATGTTATTCTGTTATCTGGAGTGTTATGTGGAGTGATGACTCCACAGAAAAGTCTGGACTGAATACATCAAAGATGTCAGCCATTGTCCACTTGATCTCCATTATTAATTCTCACATCCAACACCAAACAAAGACTGAGGCAGAGTGAGAGGGGGGAGACAAACGAGGGAGTTAATTCTTACTGCAGATTATTCCATTTCCATTTGGGGTCTTAAACATTAAGCTTATAACACACATGTAGCAGATAATTAGCAATAAAAGTAGCTGACCGGGCTTTAGCTCGTAAGCCTTCCAAGCCTTCTGTGTTGACGTTGACAAGCCGCCTGAATACATCAAAAATGTTTGAGTCGGCTGCTTTATTTGGTTTTCATGAATTCACATACTATACATGAAGAGGTGGTGCACAGTCAGTGTTTACTTCTGCGACATATGGACAGTATACTATATGCTGTGTGTACATTCAGAGAATGCCATTGAATATTTTATTCCGCGCCACCTGTCTTAGAGCAGAGCGCTTAGGCAGTCAGTGTTGCCAAACATCTCACAGACATTTGTTTGCATTGTCAGCAGGGCCAACTGAAGAGTGAAACAGAAGTAACTGACGAAAAAAGAGAAAATCCTAATTCCCATCCTGAAACGCTAGAAATAACAAAGTATTTGTGTGAAAATACTGAGCATTTTAAAACATTCATGTTCAACATTTCAATGAGCTCTTCACCAAAAACCCATTTGAGTGCGCACACAGATTGAAAAAGAGACGTTTGTGCAACTGTTGACAAAGTGCTCGTCCGCTCCATTCAAATGTGAGAGAGGACTGGATGCTAATCGACATATGAATGAAGCCAGGGAGGCGAGCTTATTCAGGAAGTGTACCACTGCAGCCCTCCACTCCCAGAATAGCCTCCAGCTTTACTGTATCTGCAGCTCTTTGTTAGCGCCTCGCCTCTCGCCTCAGCCTGCTACATCTGTGCAAAAGCGACAACAAAACGCTTGTTTTTAGTGGGAAGAGCCCGAGTCTGATTCAACTTCAGAGGATTAGAGTAACAATGGGGTTACTCACACACACACACACACACACACACACACACACACACACACACACACACACACACACACACACACACACACA
>JBBPCS010000672.1:12547106-12572737 GCA_037974645.1 Hollardia meadi
GATGGTTTCTGTCATTTTAGGTAGTTCTTATCACGCTGATGTTTGTTCAAGTGTTCATTTTTCTGATCAGATTGGTTTTAATTAGTTAATTGATGCTATAAAAAGGGGCTGAAACCTCATGATTGACAGCTGAGCCCTGCTCCTGATTGAGTCAGGCGGGTGTATGGGCGGGAACTCCACCAGCCGATCACTACTGCACACACTCACTTGTATCTATTATATATATTTTAGCTTCATTTTGGTACAGTGGGAGGAAGTAGAGACGCGGCGGCCATCTTTATTTATGTCAATGATCATAAATGACAAAGAAAAGCAACAAATCTTTACATTTAAGAAAGAACCATTAAATGTTTGACATTTTTCACTTGAAAAATGACTGAAACGATTAATCAATTATGAATTTCTTTCTTTCCATCAACTAATCAATTAATCGACTCATCGCCGAACCCCAAAGATCATAGCGATACCTTAAAGCAGCTACATCCATCCAGCAAAACCAAACAAATTTAATTTTTTTACTACATCTGGGTACAAAAATACTGAAAGGCAGGACTGGCGAAGCTTTGATACTGGTCAATAAAGGTATTGAGTACCAATAACCAGCCATATTATCAATATGTGCTCATTTCCTTCTGTCTCAGCTGACGATGATAGATTACAACACTGCCATCGAGCTGTCGGGGGTTTAAACACAAAATGAAAACCTTTGCATGTAAACTAAAAATCAATAATGTCACTATAATCAAGAGTATTGATATTTTTTACACTACCAACTAAGTATTGCAAAGCCTGAAATAACTTCATTAAAATGAGCCACACTGTTGTTCCGTCATCACCATGAACACACACACTGTACCCACATACACCGTCCTGCTGCCCCAAACACACACTAGATTTAAGATTAATTAATTAATCCGCAGCTGAAAATAGTCCCCAGCAAATGCTCCATGTCCTCCTGTTTGTTCATGAAATCACAGAGCCTTTAAAAAAAAAAAGAAACTATATATTGGTGAGGCGTTTAATACAGATTCACGAGTTGTAAATTACTGAGAGATCTGCAGATCTGCTTTGTTTAAAGTCGAGGGTTGTTGCATCCGAGAGGGAAGCTGCTCGGAGGAGATCCACTACTTCAACCATGGGAAAGATAAAAGGATCTAGTTTTCAGATCAGATCTGATACGTATTGATCGACTGCCACCTGGACAGCCTTCGCAAACACACTCAATTATTTCTGCCTGTTGATATGAACTCGTGTCTCCCACTGAGCCCTCCTACACTGGAATGCCCCACAACACACCCTATGACCGCTCCCACATGTGACTTCCCCTTTGGACCCTGTCAACAGCACACAGGGGTCTATCTCCTGCCTGACACAGACCCTCAAGGTCTGCAGGCCCTGATAAAACACCCGTTCATTTGTTCTCTGGTTGTGATAACAATGTTATCAGCCTGCCTGCTGTATTGGCTGCAAGCAGAGCACAGAGGGATTTTGGTTGTTGTTGTTGGTGTTGTTGGTGTTGTTGGTGTTGGAGGAGTGGCTGGTTAGACGAGACTCGGCAAGCTGGAAGAATAGAGCGCGCACACGTGACAAAAGCACACCAGAGTCCATGTGATCTCTGCAGGGTACAGCCTGTGCCTTGGCTCCAGAGTCCAGGCTGCGTCGGAGCCGAGTCCGGCCAGGGGAGGGAGAGGGAGACTGGACGGGAAGTGTTCCGAGGGAGGGAGAGAGGGGAAGGGAGGAGAGGGTGAAAGTGAGAGAGGGAGGGAGGGGATGAGAGGGAGGTATTTTCATGCCATGACAAGCTCCTGTTCGCAGCTCAGCGCTGCACACGGTGCCTGCATGTGTCCGTCACATGGCCCAGCACACTGCAGGAAACCCCAGCTGCGTTCACGTGACGGGTAAATGTGAAGAGGCACACCGAGACAGACCCAAACAGAACACACACACACACACACACACGATCTGAAGCTCAGGCTACGCACATGTGTGCCAAGGCTGGAATAAAGTGTCCTGAACAGAAGCAGCTACTGTGGAGCATCTGTTTATCTGCGGCCGCGCTGTTCTCACAGCTAAAACCATCTTCGCGTTTCTAGTTCCAGGAATGGAAATATCAGGCTGATTAAAGGGACATCAGTGAAAACTACGTGCAGCATTATTACTTCTCAGGAAATATCACCAGGTTTTGCTGCACTTCATTTCTTATAAACGTCTCGGTGACGTGACCTAAAGTCTGTACTGACCCAACTTTCTTCAGCTCAAACTGTTTCTATTAATCAGTTTGGATTTAATTATTTAAGTCTTGTATATATTTTGATTAAAAAAAGTTTCCAGTTTCTCAAATGGTTTTATGTGAATCTTTGGGTTTTTGGGCAGCTTGTTTTGGAGATTATGGCCTTGAGTTCTTGGAAGTTGTTGTGGGTGTTTTTCACTACTTTCATAACAAGTTTATAGACTCAACAGTTTAAGATCAAATCAAAAATAACAGTGGACGCTGCAGCTCTGCTTTTTTTTTTTTTTTGCAGGATGGGAAAAGGAGGCTGAAGCTACCTCAGCTCAGTCTGCGTACATTACCACTTTGTCATTATTAGACGTTAAAAGTTAAACTTTTTACAACTAATTGTTACATTTGTTTATATATTGCTTATTTTTACGACTATAATAATTATAAAAAATAACTATTTTATAAATACTATTTGCCATATACAATGTTTTTTTATTTTATTTACCTGTTTAATCAATTATTTATATTATATTCTTATTATTTAATTGTACATTTAAAGCTCTGTGTGAAAGCTCGCTGGTCAACACGTGTTGTTTTGAAATGTGACTCTTATTATTCGGGGCCTGGACTGTCAGCTGATTGGTCGGTTGAGCCTCTCGGTTTAATTTAATGAGATTCGGAAAATGTATTTATTTAAAAATCTTAAAATTGAGTTGGCAGGACGTTTTTTTTTACCGCCGCCGATGTGATCGATGCTGTGCCAGCGCCCTGTTATGAACAAAGACTCGAGCTCATGTGATGAATCCACCGCATTATGGCGGCGTTCACCTCGTCAAGGTTTCTTCCTTCCTAATCTTCAAACTAGAAGACATAACACACACGGGGAGGAAGTGTGTGTGTGCGCTGGCAGGACACCAGCTGTGGAGACCTAAAAACATCACACCCCAACAAAACTGTTGCCATGGGAGCGTCTGTGTTTGGAGGCTCCTTCAGGGGGGAAGTTGTGGCTGATTTCATCCAAAAGCAAGTCAACAGGACCGGACACATTTTGAGATGATACGTGACGTGTGGAGCGACTGTTGCTCAGGATGGTGATCAATCATCCAAAGTGCTGAGCCTTTCATCATCAGCTTGATCAATACACAAAGACACACAAGGTGAATCTGCATTAATCCGATTCATGGCTGTGTGGTTTTAGTCCAACACACCCAAACAGCTCACCGACTTCTCATCAGTTCACACATAAACAAAGTATTTACGGCAGCACACACACGCCATCACCCTCATCTATCACATGTCATTAGAGCTCCAATCAGGAGCCTCTCGCTGTTCAGTTTGGACTTGAAACACACACCGTGGCCCAGTCGGGTTTTGCCGTGTTTACATTCACGGCGAGGGTCGGCCCTTTAAACGAGTGGAATCGCTCCGGTGTGTCCGGACAAGTGAAAACCCAAATCTGGCAGCAGCTTAACGAACTCTCAGTTTAACGCTTCAGTCTGAATACCAACTGTCTGCTTAACGTCAGCTCATTGTGATGATAAGATGTCCCATCACAGAAAGCTCCCTTCACTGGAACAATACTGTAATGAAATAAATGTTTGAGCTTTTAGGTTCTAAACACACATTTTGATCGCTCACTGTAGATGTAGAACGTATTGTAGAGCCAAGGGAAAAAGTTGGAAAACTGTGCTGCATCCTCGGCCTGTTTAGGCCTTAATCTGGACTCCAAAGTCCAGTTCAGGGCTGTAAACCGGAGCTGAAGGATGTCAATGTGTATCTAACCTGTGGTCAAAAGCTCAAACTAGGCAAAGCTAAAATAGCAGGAGCTAAAAGTGAAACGGATTTAAATTAGCACTCAGAGGCGATGCCTTCAAAGACACAAACCACAATAGCTTGTTTTCTGTTAGCATCTCTGGGTACTTACTATAATGGTGGAGAGTGTGTGTGTGTGTGTGTGTGTGTGTGTGTGTGTGGCAGGTGAGCAAACAACCCTTCTAGGGGCACAGACGAGGTGTGAACAAGCATGTGAGCCCACGTGTCCCTGCAGTGCAGGTGTGCGCTCAGGTGCACATCAGCCCCCCCCCCTCCTCTGCATGTGGTTCCTACCTGCTGTGCTGGGGCTGCGGAGGCAGGTCTGAGGGGCCATGCCTGTGTGAACAGAGGTGGTGGCGTGGCTGCTGAGGTCCACCACGGAGGGGGTTGGCGGGGTGGGAGGGGTGGGTGGCAGGGCCTGCTGCGGCGGCTGCACCGCCTGCGGGGTCTGGTCGCTCTGGGCTGTGTTAGCGGGGATGCCGTTCTCCGACAGGAACTCCTCCAGGTCCATGTACTCCAGCTGGAAGTTGTCCGCATCGTACGGCAGGGTCTTGTCCCAGAGGGTCGGGCCAAGGAAGGCTGACTGTGGGTGGTTAGCTGTTCTGCTCTCATCCTCCAGCTTTTTCCCTTTGTCCTTGTCTTTCCCAAATCCTGAAAAACGTTTACACACAGTCATTTCATTGTCTAACAGCAGTGGAGGATCATGGGTCATTATAAATAAAGTATGCCTGGGGGTTCATCATCAATTAATTCTCTTTAGAAGCTATTTTCTTCTTAAGTTAAAGCTGAATTTATTGCTTATCAATGCACGTTGCTGCGCCATTTCTCAATGTTGTGAGCTCTACTGACTAAATACAATTATCCTCCATCCTACTGAGGAAATATGTCTTGTTCTTTCTGGGGGAACTGACCCTTTAAGGATAAAAACCAGGCCTCCATTCATGTTCAGATAATCTAATGACAGTCCATACAAACAAGGTGTACTGCAAGCACCCACAACAGCTGAAGAGCAGAAAACACGCCCTCTATCGACGGCTTGTGGTATCACTAATATAAATCTCTCTGAAGACAAGAGGGTATAAAGGTTAGAAACGCACCGCAATGCTAAAAACAACAAGGTCACATTAATAACACACGCAAACTATTCTGTATAACCTACTTTACATCGTAAGTATAAGCTAAGATAGCTTGTTAGCTTGAGCTGAACATCACGTCAACCTGTCAGCAAACTAAAATTAAACCGAGACAATCATCGTTATGTTTTATTTGTCTCTGCAGACGCATGGTTAGTACGATTACATTGTATCTTTTTGTCGACAAAGATCGCAGAATAAGAAGAAGCGTCACTCTTAGAGGATTTGGTTAGCCCGTGTCATGAGCTGCGCTTCATCTGTCAAAACTGTGGATGTCTAACAGGACAACAGCCCGCGAAGAAAACAGCACAGAGAGGAGGCGAAAGCCGTGCAAGTCAAGTTTTGGACGTTTTAAAATAATAAATAATAAAACGTACCTTCATCGTGATGGAAAGGCAGCTTCAGCGGATTTTCCAGCAGGGATTTCAGTACGCCGTGAGTCGGCGGCAGGAAAGTTGGGTTTATAGGCAGAGGTCTGGCCATTTTCTCCATATGTCTTGAAGGGCAACTGGAGAACAAAGCTCGCAAAGACAAGGTTGACTTTTCCCAGACGCGACCGAACTCGCTAGCCGGCCCGTGGAGATCCTCGCAGACGGGGAGGAAAAAAAACGACGCCCGGGCTCTGAGGGAAGAGACGGGTCTCCGCGCAGCAGCAGGACGGCGAGCGGCTGGCTGTCTGTCGTCGAGGCTGGCTGGCAAATAGCTGGAGGAGGAGGGCGGGGGGAGCCGAGCTCTGACAGAGAGCCTCTACACTTCTCTATCCATGTGCGGAGACGGACGGCGGTGACGTCAAACCGACGGGAGGGCGGGAACGCTTCTCGCTGCGCGTTCAACAGCGTGGGAAAAACAACAACTTATTGGCTCTGACCGGCCGCTTGGAATGTGGTGCCTTAAATGACAGTCGGAAAAGTTGCTTTAGGGGTATGTGGCGACAAATTCAGTGTCTAAAGGGAAAAAATGAACTACAGACAAGGCAAAAATATTTAATCCCGTCATGTAATTATTCTTTTTACGTTTGGTTTGGATTTATTCTTTAATAAAACACTGAAAGGTTTTATTATTAACTATTTTTTAACTTCAATCCACTTGAACAACTTAAGGAAGTAAATACTTTTTCCATTCATACTCGTTGTTAATATGCTTGTACTATGTAACATTTGTATCATAGTAACACTCAAGCACCAATATAAAAAATAGTAATAATAGCAATTTGGCTATATTATATATTTAACATAAATGCACCTATTTATATATTTCTTTCATTGCCTATAATTAATAACATTATATTTGTTGTATTTGTGTATTATTTTTAATGTATATATAGTCTATGTTATTTTAAATTGGTCAAATAAATATATGCTATGTATATATTTAAAATCAATATAAAATGTATCAATTTAAAATATTTTTTTGGGGGGGTGGATAAAGTTCTATCATATTATAGCTTATATGTGCTGCATTTGCAAAAAAAATAAACAATACAAAAATAAATAAATAAAAACTTAATAGAGTAAAATAATAAATAATAATATAATAAATAAACACCATTAACAATAACAAAATGAAGCATGACAGGATAAAAACACAAAAAAATAATAACAAAACTTATTTGCCATAATGGTCCTGAAAATTGTGTTGCTTTTGCATTAAATAATTTATTCAAGTCAGTCAATTAAGCCAGTATTTTTATTTTTATTTAAAAAAATGATAAGAAAAAATAACCTCTACCACCTTTTTAAAGAGGTGTCCATGATCCTCAGACATTTTATATTTATTGTTTTTTGAAGAAAAAAGTCACAAGAGCCCCGGTTTTCTTTTTTGCCCCGGGAGCCTGGGAGTTCCTTCTTTCAACCCAACCAAAAACATTTTACATAATTATGACGATTCTCTCTCTCTAAAAAAAACAACACTCTTACGTCACTTCTCATCTTGTGAATGGTACCCCTCTCAGCTCGTGCGTGGTACTACAGTACCATAAAAATGTCTAAATGTACAGACTGGTCTTTCATCAAGTTTTAGTTAAAAACTTAACCTTAAGTGGAAATTACAGGAACAAAACCGAAACCAAATATAACATGAAACAATAGAAACAACCACTCAATTATAGGTTTTCTAGGTGCAAGAGGACATATTTGTGACAAATCTGCTTCCAATTAAAACTCATCTAGATGCAATAAAACACTCAGTCTCAAGTCAGACCAGTGAACTACTCTGCAGGAATAACGCTTTGTTTTGTGCCAGTGACACAGATTTGATTCCTGACTTGGTGCAGTTTCTTCTCTCAGATGAGACATAAATGAGCGTAAACCCTCCAAATCAACCAAGATATGACACAACATGAGGGGTCGTGTGCTTTACAAAGTGTTTAGGTCTTTGCATTCAACTGTAAGTCTGAGCTACGAGGACACACTCCACTGTAGTGGCACAGTGAAGAATGACGTGAATTTAAACTTGACCTACTTTCAGCCAATGGGTGTTGTCAGACTGCAATTCTATCTGCAAGCAGGCCGCGGCACATGGAAACTCATGCCTTCCAGCGTCTTAGTGGCTGAGTCACAGCTTCAAACCCCTCCGCTCAGCCAATTTCTCTCTTTTTTTGGTTTCTATGAAGGCGTGGAGGTAACAAAAATGAATAGATGAAAAAGCACATGAATTGAAAACTAGAAAGGTATAAGTGGATGTGAAATTAAAAGGTGAGTGATTTGATTATTTTAAAGCCGATTTGATTAAAGCAGTGGTGATGTGATGAAAACAGAGTCATGTTTTCTCATTTTCACCTTCTTACATTCATCATTCACAACACAAAACTGTCATTTATGGTTAACAGTGAGTCATTTTTCTTACTCCCGCCCCAAAATGGAAAAAATGGGTTTCATGCTCAAACCCCATATGGCTCCCGGAGCTGGGGCCTCAGGAGGGAGGTCATGCTTAACCCTTTTAAATTGACGATTTATCACTCTTGTTTTTAATTCCCACACATTTCATCACTTCCACTTTTACAGCTACAGCTGTGTCCGGAGGCATCAGGCCGTATGTCCGTCCAGTTCTCGTGAACGCGATATCTCAGGAACACCTTGACGGAATCTCTTCAAATTTGGCACAAACATTCACTTGGACTCAAGGATGAACTGATTGGATTGTGGTGGTCAGAAGTCAAAGGTCAAGGTCACTGTGACTCAAGAATTAATACGCTAATTATGACAAAATTTTATGCAAACTGTGCTGATTATATAGATCTTCTGTGCTGTCGGGTTGCACGTCACTTTTAAGGTCAGTTCACTTGCCATTTCACGCAGTGTCATTTCACGCCACCCGCATTTTACATATGCAGGAAATGAAACATCAGGTGACGCAGGTTGAAAACATTACGTAACTTACAGACAAGAATTAACACCTGTCAATACCAACTTTCAGTTTTACATGATCCCTGGTCTCCTGGGTCAAGGTCCGCTGCTTGTTTGACCCTTCCACCACCCCAACCTCCTCCATGTGCGGACTTTATCGCTCTTCATACTACGTCATCTTACTTTGTTTTTCCTATCGCATTCGCTCCTAAAATTTCATGAGAAAAGCTTAATGCGGACGGCGTTAAATGACAATGCAATGCGCAAACAATGTGTTTTGATAACACGCATTTGGTGCGACCAGGTTGGTTGAACATGTGCGTGAAGAACCCATGGTCCAGAATTCAGAGCTTCTCTGCAGCAACATCCATATTTGAAGCCCACCATCGATGTTGAGCTTCAGGTGATTGTTGTTGCACCATGTGACCAAGCTCTCTATCAGTCACTACATATATTATATGAGTGTGGACAGACATGGATGGAAACTGAAACTTCACTGGTGCGCTAACCCGTTCTCATCTCAGGTCTTCACATACTGATGTTTTGTCATGCGTCCCTCACGTCTTATCCAAATGCAGAATGGCGCCCATGGCCAACACGCTAAGCCTTCCCTTTAGCATCTCTGAGCGACGCGCAAAGCCCCCGCTCCCCCTGCGTCTTATCCTGACGCAAAAGGTCTACGTTACTTTGCTTAACATTGGGCACAAAACATTGGTGACGTTTGGTTAGGTTTAGGGATAAAAGCCATGTGGTTAGGTTCAGGAAATGACTGGTGACCCTCGGTTTACAGGATGCGAACGCCAGTTTCCTGTGTGCTTGCATTTTCATCACCTCAATCGTTATCAACTAATTTTAGTTACTTCCACCCCTCATATGTATGAATCAAAACTCCACCAGATGACAGGACTGACAAGCTGAAGACAAACTAACTGTATGGGGAGATACTTAACAAAAGTGTTATGAAAGGAGCTGATTGTGGGCGTGAGACAAATCCTTTCATCTAAAACCGTCCTAACGCCAACGAAAATGTCACGCCTTATCAAACCAAAGATCTTATTCATGCAATCAGAGCAAGACTCGTTTTTTTTTTTGCATCAAGTTCAACGCCCCTGAAAATGTCCTTTCATGCCCTGAATCAACCAGGTCAACACTGTTTTGTATTCTCCAGGGCTCCATGTGCGCGTGCTGTATAGACATCAATGGTAAAGGTATATGTACATCTGCATACTTTCAGATAACTTACAGGCGTATTTATTGGCAAAATTTAAAATAAGTTGTTCACCAAATCCGGAAGGAAACAGTAAAAGCTACATTTTTATCCTCATCTCCCAGTAACTGACTGAATCAAATGTTCCACATTTGAAAATATATTTTGAAAACTTTATTATCTTATGAAACAATTGCATAATTACAGGATTTAAAAGAGCAGCATGAAACTTGTTTTTATATCATTTTAATCAGCCATCGGACAAAGACGGTTTTATTTCTTCCAGACTGACATAATTGACCAGTTTCATGATCCAGAATTAAAGTGCCAGATCTCGAGTGGGCACATTGAGGTCTTTGATTCTTGGATAAATCCAGAACAACACAATTCTCTGTTCATAATCATGCTCTCAGTGTCAGAATTACTGTTTCCACATTGCTTTGGGGGATGTGTAAACAGGAAGCGTAGTGTTGTCAGTGTAGCCCAGTTCATTTAACTTATATTGGTTTACATATGGCAGACTGACACCAATAACAGTATGCACCTATCACAGGAATACTCGAATCCTGAACGCCTGGGCGTAGTTTTATATTTATGCTAATTTAGAGCTTTTTCTTTCAGTCAGTATCAAGTGTTCTACATCATGTGGTTCAGGGAAACCTTCCCTTTCTTCTGGTGCACTGTAAAGTTACCATCATGCAGTGCCCAGTGAAAACAAGCTTGTATTTTGTTTAATTGTCAATCTGGGAAGGTTTTTTTCAATGTGATAGATAGTTTCTGAGGTCCACGTGAAGTCCTTTATTGTTTTGTCTATGCACTTAGCACCGGTTTTTATTAAGACTGAAGAAAACATACAAACATGACGATTCTTGGGCAAGTTCTGGAGTTATAGGGAGTGCAGATTTGTACAAACTCTAAGCAGATTTCAGGTTTTGTGATGATATCTACAGAAAATGTGAGCCACACATGAATGAAAGTCAATGTCACCACAAACCACTACAGACGCTGTGAACACTTCCTGTCCAAAGCAGCCAACGATATTAAATAACATGTATACACCGATGGAACAGCCAACAGGAGCAATTTGGGGCTCGGTATCTTTTCCAAGGACACTTCCACATGCTGCCGGAAGTCGGGGATCGAACCACCAATTAGTGGAACATCTGCAGCCACAAGTTGTTCCACCAGGACGGAGGTACAGGGTACCGCCCAGAGACCCTTCAAACCTTCCGGTATAGCTCCGTTAAATAAATCCTTGTGAAATAAGGTGTGTATTTCACTTAACTCTGTTGGTGATGCTGTTGTGGAGCACTTTGAAGAGAGACACAAAGAGATTTTCCAAAAGGACAATAAAAACTAAACTAACCCCTTAAAAATGTTTTTTTTAAAGTGAAATTGATGTAACCAATCTCATGATGTTTTAGAGCAGCGTTCACAAAGATTTTTATATCTTAAGGTGCTCAAGAATTTACATAAATAAGTTAAAATGCATTATTTCAATGACTATTTACATTAGAAAATCACCAGACAAACATGTGCTGCCACTAGTAGTTAATATCTGCCACAGCTAGCTAACGTCTGCCACAGCTAGCTAATGTCTGCCACAGCTAGCTAGCATCTGAAACTACTAGTTAACATCTGCCACTACTAGCTAACATCTGCCACAGCTAGCTAATGTCTGCCACTATTAGCTAACGTCTGCCACAGCTAGCTAACATCTGCCACAGCTAGCTAGCGTCTGAAACTACTAGTTAACATCTGCCACTACTAGCTAACGTCTGCCACAGCTAGCTTATGTCTGGAAATACTAGTTAACATCTGCCACTACAGGCTAATATCTGCCACTAGCTACTAGCTAACGTCTGCCACAGCTAGCTTACGTCTGCCACTACTAGTTAACATCTGCCACAGCTAGCTTACGTCTGCCACTACTAGCTAACGTTCCCCCTGAAATGGATTCTGAAACGAAAAGGTGATTTATAGTGTGTAACAGTGTGTTGAATGTGGTGAAATCCTATCACAGCCCAGTATACACTAGGCCTATATTTATTTTTGATTTCCATTTTTTGTTAGGATTTTTCCGTCATTTATTTGGGAAGCTTGGTCCTCAGACATTTATTGACAATCACAAATGGGCCTTAAGTTACAAAAGGTTGAGAAGCCCTGTTTTAGTGCATTCTTCTGTCTCTCTCTGTGCAGTCAGGTGCTCATGCGGTACTTGAAAGAATATGTAGTGTTTCTTAAACTGTGAGAAAAGTCTGCAGAAAGAAACGTGTGACAAATGAGCCGAACAAAACGGCCGTTGTATGAAAGCGGTCAGCTGAATGGAGCAGCGTGCCCCCGAATCACTGCGGCAGAGTTAGTCGAGGACACGTAAGAAGACGAAAATCAAAGGACTTCAGCCCTGTGGAAATGTGATTTCACACTGTGGCAGCGCACCACAAAGACTTGTGTGTGGAAGCAGAGGGGATTACATGGTTTAACAGCGGCTTGTTGCTCAGGGGTAGACATTAAGATTTCTATAAGATATGATGATGTTTGCTGTACAGAAAAAAAAAAATTTTATTTGGGCAAGTTCCTGTAATTTTAACAGCTATAAAAGAGAATGTTGTTATATGATAAATGATAGCGTCAGCTGTTTGTGTTCATGTTTATATTCATTCGTTCAACCTTCATTTTAATTCACATTATGATAGAGACCTTGTGTGATATGTAGCGGAGTATAAAACGTAGAAAAATCATTCTAAAAAATATCCACCAAGAAACAAACAGGAAGCATAGATAAAAAATAGTGATAAAAAGTAAAATAGAAATACATTTTTTAAAAAGTGAAATTTAAAGCAGATGAATCAACTAAAACAAGAACAGATGGATGTGAAATAAGATTTAAAATTTCAATTGCTCTAATGATGAAAATGAGGCAGTTGTTCTGCAGGTTGCAGGTGCACAATTGGAAAAACTTAATTTTCCAGCTGGCACCTGCAACATAATCCAGATGTTTTGAGCATGTTCGATAAGCGTCCGCTGAGGACGGCAAAGAAGTAAAGTAAAGGGGTAAAAAACAAACCATTGAGGGCCTCATACATAAATGAAAAGAAAATAGATGCTGCACGTTCTGTAGTTTTCTTCAAATACATCTGTAAACATTGGTAAAATGCTCTGTGAACACATCATCAGTGCTTGTGGGGAAACATTATGTCTCTAAATATCTGAGGAAATATAGACACAATTCTTCAGCTAACGTTAGCCTAAATATATTTTAAAAAACACATATAATGCTGTACAATACTGTGTGTGGCTGCTTATCCATTATTTTCTTACTCACTAGGCACACACAACAATATTCTGCTCACCTCTGTTGTATTGGGGTCTACAGCTTATAGAGGTGGATCTCACACAACCCTGAGCACATAAAAAACTCATTTATTGTGGCTAGATAGGATAGGGACAAAATACAGACTGAGTGTTTGTTATTTCAGTAAACCTAAATGTCGATCCCCATATGGAGGTGAGTCCCCACAGTGGGGTCAGGTTTAGCTCTTTTGAGAAGAGTTTTGGCTCGCCTCGAAAGTTGGACAAGATTAGTCGCTTGCAGTCGGGCGAGGTATTAAAAGCACGCCTGAAGTCGAACCAAAGATGCTAGATCGATTTCGCTTCTGCAGCTCGTGGAGAGAAGCTGCGGCGCTAACCATCACGCGATTCACTCGGCAAAGATGGCGATCAAATATTGTGCAGGTCTGCGTCCGTTTGGCTCATCTCAAACAAGCCGTCCATGAGTTCTGCGCTGTCTCCACCTGGACTTTACACGAAACTGTGCTGACAAAGAGTCTACTCATATTCTACATATGAGTCAACAGGACTGAATCCTGAGGCTGTATTCAGACAGAAAACATCAAACATGCTGCATTAAAAAACAAACGACCCTGAGCCATTTCAATGAGAACTTTCCCATCGACAGGACCCACCTGTTTCCGCGCACTATTGTCGATAATATAACCTGGACAATAAATCATCAAATCTTCAAAATAAATCAATAATTGGGTTCCAAACCAGAAAAAAAACATCCCCATTGACCAAAAGTATGTGGACAGGTGTGTCATAGCTATTATCTTAGCACAAATATTTGGCCAAAAGACTAAAAGGACCTTTGTCATTAAAAGATTTTCCACTTGGTCAACAACATGCTCATTGCATTTAGTCTGTTCTAACAATATGACAATTGGATATACAGAAACATGTGTATGACAAACATAATACCCAAAGCAGAACCTGATGCCATAAATGGGTCAAGGCGATGTCACGCCAAGAAGTCTCTTTCTGAGAAGCGGGATAACAGACGGAGGAGGTAATACAAATAAGCTTGATGAAATTAACCGGAATAATCCAGCAGAACTGAGACTTTAAGCCTGCTGCTTTCTGCTGAAATGATCCCGAATCTGCAACAAAACTATTCCTGTTACATAACTGCAATTACACAGACTCAGGCTGTTATCCCTCGCTCGTAGCGGCCGAGTCCTGGAAGTACACAACCGTCTCGGCTGACACCTCCCTGACGCTTGCATCAGGAGGTTGTTTGAAGAATATCTCCCTTAAAAGCAAAGCAAAGTCCATGTAATTGCCTCACATGCTCGGAATGCCGAGAAACGGCACGAGCTGCACGTTATTCTAGTTTCAGGCCTATTTTGTCCCAAAGCGAGAGTATTTTTAACCACATTCACAAAGGTGCATTCTTTTAGAAAACACATGAGGTATAAAAAATGTTTATACTGTAAGTTTAAAAATGGAACAAAATGAATGTTTTCCTGTATGTTTGTTTATGGTCCATAAAAAAATGAATGGGAGAAAATCCCTGCAGTGAAAAATCTGGTGGAAAGACTGATGAGCGGAGGCTGTTTCAGATTAACCCCCATGGTTTTGAGATGACATGTTCGATAATCACACACGGGTGGAAAGTTTGAGCTTCCCAATACTTCTGGCTGGAGGGAAAAGTCTCACGAAGTGTGTTTGCAAACGCAGAATTATTAAAAAGACTTACAGACACCAACTAGACAAACAGCTAAACAACAATTATACAACAAGAATATTTTTCCCCAAAGACGGTTTGTTTGTTCAAGTGTTCGTTTTTCTGATCGGTTTGGTTTTAATTAGTTATTTGATGCTACAAAAAGGGAGCGAAACGTCACCCGAGAACGGGCGGGAACTCGATACCGTGGCTCCACCCCCCCCGATCACTACTGCGCAGACTCTGGCTCCAAATGACATCACCAGCGCAAGATGGCAGCGCTCGTATCCAGGATATTTTGGCTTCATGTTTGTACAGTGGGAGGCAGTGGAGAGACGTCGGCCATCTTTATTTATGTCTTTATTAATGACCACAAGTTGTTATTTTTTGTTCTTGGAAACCATCTAAGTGACATACTTCTGCAGTCATGAATAATTTGCTGCTTTCTTAGAAAACATTTCCCATAATTGACAGCATTTCCTTGAAAATAAAAATAGCACCATGAGAAATAGGGTAACAACAACTCTTTGATTTAGAAAATGGGCGATTGATGACAAAGGCTGAGTGCCAGGTTCATGTGTTTCCTGGTAACCAGACAAGGAGATTCTTAAGGAATGTGACCTGGTTGATGTGCTGATTAATAAGTCGTTGCTCTAAATTAAGACTTCATTCTCACAATCTTCCTTATTTGCCTTTTTACGCACACATTAAGCCTGAAGCATGTTCATGGTATGGTCGGATAATCACATCAAACCTCATTCTCTCTTTTCTTTGAATCAGAAAATGACATTCATGTGTTTTCCAGCTCTGCCTCGAGCTTTCTGCAGAAACAGAGTCAGTTACAGCTTTGAATTTCCATCATTTGCCACTCGCCAGCAGGTGAGAGATGTTGAGGTGCAGGGTTGTTCATCTCAACATCCCACACACTGCATTAAACACTCACAGCCCTCCGCTTGCTGCCATACACTCAGGTGCCCACACACAGCGAGAGGGCTGCAGGTGAAACAAGTGGCTGACAGATACTATATATTTTTGGAGGCTGTAATGCGCCGCGAGGTCATTTATAGAGGTAGGAGGGAAAAGAAAGGTGCTCGGCTGGGTTTCTTCATTATTCGCACTTGATTGTTTAACGTGCAGAAGGATTAATTAATCAAAAACCTATTATAAGGAAATATAAAGGATGTTGAGGAATCTTTTCCTGCCAGTGTATTTCTCTCAAAAGACACACGGCTGCTTTAAAAGAGCTCAAATTGTCCAAAACAAGTCCTGCAGTGGACAAGGTGATGTGAGCAGAATTTTCATCCATTAAAAGTGATTATTCTCTTTGCAAAAATGTTGTAGTTTTTGTGAGAGCAAAGTGACACTCTCGTATGAATGATTTGGCAGCTCTGGCGGGAGTTAAAGTACTGTGTAAACGGGACTTTGCTCTCGGCATTAAGAACCAAAAAGGCCAAATTAGCCGAAGGAAAAAAAACAAAAAAAAAACGTTGAAGGCAGCTTTGGCTGTTTGCTTGGATCTCCATTAGCCTCTGCTGTGTGAGGTTGCTAAAGGGAAAAGTGTCCTTTGAAAATGATTAAACTGTTCGATAACAGCCTCCATTATCAACACTATAGTGCAGGATTCACAGTCGATCACGTAAACAGCTTCAGAAACCTGGAACTCTTCTCTCGACACATTATACATCATCTGTTATTACATTATATTTATTCAGACAGATGTGCGAGAAATTCAAGAAAAGCTGAACGAGTGGGGAGAATTCAAATGCTTCCATATGCGGACTCAGTGAATGGTTTGATTAACATGATGTGAATCATGTGCCATCTCCTTCACAGTCACTTGAGCTTAACCCAACTGAACACCAATAGGAGACTTTGTAGGATGGAACTTATCAAAACAGCAAATGAGGAAACATATTTTGGAAAAATGGTGTTTATCCCTTCAGTAGATTCCAACACACTTGGAGAATCTCTGAGAAGAAGTGGAGTGGCTGTGGTGGGAAAAAAAAACTTGCGTAAAGAGACTTTCTGTTGACTTTTAGCCATGTTAGCAGCAGTTGGCCTGTTGGTCCACAACCAAATTTAATGGCGATCCATACAGTAGTTGATATTTGAGTCTGGATCAAACATTTATGGTTCCCAGAGGATGAATCCTTCAAACTTTTCCCCTCAGCAATAAAAAGTCAACAAGACTAAAAGTCTACAGTCATGCTAGCAGCTCTGCGAGGCTATACTTTGACACAGTGGTACTTGGGGTACATGCTAACATGCTAACTTGCTCACAGTGATACCACTTTTATGTTAATGTTAAGCACGTATAATGTTCACCGTGTTCACAAACATAGTTTAGCATGTTAGCGTGCTAATATCCGCTAATTAGCAATAAGTAAGTACAGCTGAGGCTGCTGCAATTAGTTTCACAGATCATGAATTAATTTAAAAAAAAAAAAGATTCAAAACCAGGGGATCATCAAATTCAATATGCTTCATCCTCTGGAGACCACGAATGTCCGAACCAAACTGCAATCCATCCAATAACTGTTCCAAAACTTAAAACTATTATTAGAAATATTAACACTGGCCACTATGGACATGGGAGAATTAAATTAGAATTTCAAAAAACAGGAAGAATTTATACTAGTAAACAGATACAGTAAATAAATCAATGTTCACAATAAATAAATATATTAGATTTTTTTTTAAATAAATGAAAGAATAAATATAAATTTTTCAGTATTTCTATTTTTGATCTATTTATTTCTGTATTTTTATAACCCTCCAGAGGTAAGAGGTGCATATCGTCAGACATCTGCATCTATTTTCCTCCCCGTTTTGTCCGTGCTGAGTCATCATCACATCCTTTTGTTGATGCATCCTGTCTTTAACACCTAGATACCTTACCAGCCTTCACGTGGCACATCATATTTCCTCCTATACAGGTGATGATGGTGGTGGTGGTGGTTGGGGGGGGTGTTACTCTGAGGCAACATCACACAGGGGAGCCAATCCTCCCTATAGGATACAACCTGCCAAAACAACAGTGCCTGCGAGGATTAAACGGGAAGACCGGGCTTATCCTGTCCACCGATTTGATGGAAATGAGGCTGCTGGTCTAACGTGACACGATGACCAGACTCCATTCACAGTCTGTGTGATTCCGAGAAAATAAGTTTGTATTCAGGCCTGCTCACACATGCAGAGACACACACACACATCCATAAAAATCACTCACACACACACTCCCCCGCTGTGTTCTGCTCACAGTCACATGCTGTCAGCATGGACAAACACGTTTCCAAGCACATGCGCTCTATCCCTCTCCTCTCTTTTCCTGTCTCTGTTAATTGCGCTGCCTCCTCTGTCATCTTCCTTTTTGGACTTCCTTTTTTTTTTTTTTTCCTTGAGTTGCTTCTCCATCACTCTCACGATCCTGCGCTCCCGTCTCATAAACAAAAAGACCTGTTGTTGTCGTTGTGTTGATGTTAGGGGACCTACAGTATGTGTCAGTGTATTTCCATGTTCGTACGCCTGTCGCAGGAAAAGCAGAAAAACAGGTAGTGAATGCCCGCATGGCGAAGCAGACCATTTTTAATTGAGCCCTCTCATTTTTCCATGACACAGAGCGTAAACAATCTGGACCCAGCCGAGCGCCTCATTAAACGATCGCTGTCTGCTCCCATTCCAATGTTCAGTTGATTGAAGTTATTGGTGTTGAGCCAAGGCATCCCTCGGCGAGGGAATGACTGCTGCGATCAGAGAATAAGTGATTATCCACCACAGTTAACTTCAGTTGGCTTCTCCAATGTTGCAGGTACATGCTCCAACAATCACCATCAATAGGTGGAAGCATAAACAGACCACGGTACATTGATGATAGCAGTAGTTATTGACAGAGCTGTGGACTTGCATCACATGATGGACTAGGGCAAGTCTGGAGTCATGAACCTGCTGACTCTGGACTTGACAAAATCAAAGAGACATGCAACTCAACTTTGACTGTTTCTCCATTAAATTTGCTAATTTAATAGAAAGTGGCATTAAAGTTGGGGCCGGTTGCATAATGACTCTAAGTTTAGTACTTGTTGGTCTTGACATGTTGGTATTGCCTTGAGACTTATAGGTCTTGACTAGTGAATTGTTGGTATTTACTTGTTGATCTTGACTTTGGACTTGTTCCTTTTTCACTTTTTGGTTTTGACTTAGGGTTTGTTGATCTTGATTTGGGACTTGTTGGTCTTGACTTGTTGATCTTGCCTCGGGCCTTGTTGGTCTTGACTTTGTCTACACTAACGGCTTCCCTGCCTTGACTTGGGACTTCATAGCCAAGACTTGAGAATTACTTGTGACTTGCAAAACAATGTTTTTGTCCGACATCTTGTTATCAGTGTAGCTAAAATGGCCTTCATGAAACAGTTCACTGTTTGATCATGATAAAGGAACACTAAGTACTTGGCTAAATGTGGTGTGGAATATTGGTCGGTGCACAGCCCTGACCTCAACCCCATTCAATAGCTTTGCGAGAGTTGGACCTCACTAATGCTGTTGTGGCTGAATCCCTTCAGCCAGGTCATCTGGCAATTTTTCAACATCTGTTGAAAAGCCTGAAACCAGAAGAGGCTATTACAGCAGCAGAATTAATGCCGATGGTTTAGGAATGTTCAACAGCCACATCTGTTCAGATGTCCACATATTGTGTCCTGATCTCTGATGCATGATGGAAAAGTCACAACTGCAAACAGAAAAATGGAATCGAATGAACCATTGATCATTCATACAACCCACTGACCTAAGATGAACCGTTCCATATTGCTGCAAACCCTGAATTATGTCCAATGATTTTTCAAATCTGTTCTTCCTGCAGAACTAGCTCAGGTGCTCGTGAGTTCAATTTTTCATTAGTAAAATATCATTTAAGGCAAAGTTTATCCAAAGATTATCAGTTAATACAGTTTAACCAGGATGCCAGTCTGGAAACGCCCATCCACCTTAACTACACCCTCAGTTTTATCTGCATGCCTCTCGCACCGGCACTGGCTGCTTCCAATCATGATAATGTGTCAGAACCTGCACTTCCTCAGTTCCCTGTTGTGGTTCTGATTGGACTGATTGAATGGACAAGACACAGAGCATCCTTCAGGCTCATCAGGCCCCGTCTGTTGTGTCCTGTGTACCAGTGTTTGTATGTCAACAGCAGATGCTGCCCGGCGGAACCGTCCTCCTGCCTTCAGCCGGTCAGGCGAGGCTTTGGAGTAAGGAAGGCAGAAACAAGAGAACGAGTTGTGAGTGATTGTATGAGGGTGTGTGTGTTTGGAGGAATTGTCCTTTGGCCGTCTGGTGTTGTCACGGAAGTCCCTTGGAGGCTTTCCAGCGAAGCCTCCAGGCAAGTGATTCACACAGGCGCTAATGCCATCATGCCAACAACTAACAAGCATTTAGTTTGTGTGGAGCTGGATCTGCTCTGTGATACAAGAAGTGAGGGACTGGAAGTCTTTAAGAACAGGGTTCAAGGCTTTATGAACCAAATACCAATGTTAATAATTTGAGGCTGAAGCTTCTAAAAGTAGATTGTTTGTGATTCAGATATTCAGTCTCTTTTGAGGTTTGTCATTTAACCTTTGAATAGCCTCTTTTTACAGTCAGTCCCTCTTAACATTTATACAGAGCAATGAAACAACAGGGACAGACAGTCAAGATGGCAGCGCTCGTATCGGGGATATTTTGGCTTCATTTCAGACGTGTCGTCCATCTTTATTTATGTCAATGGTCTAAACCTTATATTAACCCCTTCACACTGACCGACTGGTGTTGAGTCACTGTGAACTAATGCCGCGCATCCAAACTTTGTTCAAACCTACACAACTTTATTTTAAAGTCTAATTTTGATTCCAAAGGCTCTGAAGATACCAAATATCAGGCTGAACTTTGGGGAAATGTGTATTCAATGAGGCACATAACATTTTTATTTTTCATTTGGTGGAGTGGAGCTGCCATAAAAACATGCCGTCTTGGTTTCGTAACAAGTGCAACACATCAGATACTTAAAGGGAAACAAATGGGTAAAACTTGATGTGAATCAGTTAATACCTAATCATATCTAAACAAATTTAGTGTATCTGTGTTTCCATTGCTTGTCTCATTCCCAGAGCGGCAAATACCATCGTTTTGTCACTTCGGACGATGAGAGGCGTAGGGTCTTTAAACTACCCCCAGTGTAAACCCGTCCGCATCACTATGAGATAATCAGAGCAAATGCACAAAGCAAGCCTCTAGAGGGGTGGAGGTGGAGGTTGAGTGGCGGGTCACTTCTCGTCCCGCGTGAAACCAAACAATCTTTTCCGAAACCGAACCAAGTAGTTTTTGTGCCGAAAAGCGGCGTCGGTATGAGAACACGTTGCTCTGCCCTTCATCAGCTCCATCCTGTAACCTTGTGAAGGGTGTGGGCCACTGTTGTCTCTCTAAAATATGAGCAACTTCCTTTTTGTTTGTTGTTTTTTGTGTGTGTGACCTTTTCGAGGATTAAAAGCCGGAGGTTTGGCTTGTACACTGGCGCTGAAGTATCGACCGAAACCATCTGATACAAACTGAATGACATTTTTAGGATCAGGATTTGATTATTCAAGCAAACATTTTGTCTAGAATATGTCAGAAGGTAGTGAAAAATGCTTCCATTCCATTTACAATAACACATTTTGTCATATTTTTAACGTATTTTTACTTGATACATGACTTTAAAATGGTTTATTAGCTATCAAAACTCTTAATGATTGATTTAAATCCAATAATTGTTGCAGGACGAGTATGTTTGTATTTTTATTTGTTCATATATTGTAAAATCTGAAGCTTTGATGTACCTTTACAACTCTCAAAATGTACACGTCTGTATTTCTGCAGAAGTGAGCAGCCACGATTGGAAACACACTACAGGAATAGCAGAGTGTATTATCGCCACAGCAAAAATAGTCGACCACTCGCTTTGAACAGCTGATGGGAGGATTACTAAGTAAATCCCCTGGTGTCCTGGAAATCTTAACAAGCTACCTAAATGTGTCTGAGGGCGCAGTCACACAGAACCAGAGGCGGATGAAATATAAGATAGAATTCAGGATAATGCAGCTTTTATATTGCTGTGCGACATGAATGCTTGTGTCTCGTGTACTTCACGTTCAGGTCTGCAGCCGCTACTTGACTAAATGTGCATCAAGAATAAAGGATTAGTCTTTGTCCGTCACTAGAGTTGAGTGAGATACTGTAGTTCCCCTCTAAAGATTCACATGAACGTCATATTGAGTCCTTTTGTTTCCCAGACTGTAAAGAATCACAGATTTGCCGTGACGTGTCGTTACAACAACAGTGTGAAGCCTTCGAGCCGAGGAATAAGCAGTTTCTCTGTTTCTAGGCAACAGGAGACGATGCTCTCCACTCTTACGTATTTTGGTTAACACGACCTAGTTTCACATATACGCTCGCACATTTAACCAATCACCTCCTCAGGCGGTGGTTTACCTCCATGTTTACTGTGACTTGCTCTTTGACCACTTCTGTATCCGCAGCCTGAGGGAGAAATTAGCCACATTGGCAAGTTTCAAACCTGCAGGTCTGAACAGTCGCTGTCGGTGCTCGTCCGCCTCCACCCTCTGCTTCGGTAATACTGCCGTTTCTGCCATCGACGGATGCCTGACCAGTGCAACCATCACAGCAGAGTGTGGGAGGATTTCTTTAACAGCTATTGGAGGGGCATCAGTCTGGAATCCTCAGCAGTTTTTTCCTATTTTCTTACATAAATGTTGAGCTTTTTAGCGCTAAAAGCTGTTTCAGAGGCCTGATGAACTGAGCTGAACTGAGCTGCTGCTGTGGTGTAATCAGAATATTTGTGTTTGTATTTTGGATGCATTATAATAAGCATCGTAAAAAAGAAAAAGAAATAAGACTAATGTGCAAAGATAATCCAGTAATGTGTGTGTTGATGTAGCGTAGTGTGGGCAGTATATATAGGGGTGTAGGTGATGTAACTGAACATATGGAATGATTCCTTTATAAAAAAAAAAAGTAGTGCCTGCAGGAACATTATTTATTTACTCTTTCTTGTTAGATGAGCTTTTTAAAAATCTTTTTACACACTTTTAGCACTCTTATTTTGCATGTTTTTAATACACTCTGTTTTATCAGTCCTTATGTTCTGGTTTTTTTAAATCTTCTTTATCTTTATCTATAAAAATTAAGATTATTATTATTCACGTCACTAAAATTTAAAACTGAGAATCTCAGAGTTTGAGGATCATGAAAAAACTGGACACATTAAATTAATGAACCTGAATTCATCTTTGCTGTTTGTGTCGTTAAAAATAAGAGTAGCTTACTCTGAATAAAAGTAATAAATAGAGTGTGATGATCCTCTGAGGTCTTCATGTTTATCAGTCTGACCCCCCGAGGTAGAACCGGGGTTAACAAGCATGCACAAAAGCAACACTCAGGCGGGGTGGGGTGGGGGGTTTGAGTCTCGGCGCTCAGAGCACGCAGCAGATGGCGGCTGGAGGTTCAGAACAGGGTTCACTTTGACTGGGAGGTTTCTGTCTGCAGCAAACAGGATCCTGCAGAGGAGAACACCCACTGCAGACCCTGACCTATTTAACACCCCATGATGACGACACCGTCTGCAGATTTCAATGACAACAAGAAGGAAATTGACTGTTTGCATACTAGAGTCCACTGGTGGTGACAAGGCTGGAAGTTAAACTTCATTCACTGCTTCTGGTTTTTCTTTTTTCTTTTTTTGCATAAAGAGAAGTTTTCACATGAGTTTTAGAGTTCATAACACGCAAGACAAGAACCTCCATCTCAGTGTTAGCAAAAGAAAGGAGCTGATTGTGGACTACAGGAAGCGCCCCCGTCACCATAAATGGAACTTCGGTGGAGGCAGCAGCTTCAGGTTCACATCAGTGACATCCTGACCAGGACTCACCACACTGAGACCATCACAAAAACAGAGGGACAACGGCTCCTCTTCCTCTGCAGGCTGAAGAGGCTCAACATGGACTCCAGGATACTCTGCAACTTTCCAACCTTTGAGAGTATCCTGACTTGCTGCATCATGGCATCGCACCGGAGGGGGTGAAAACTGCTCATCACCACGACGAAGCTGCCATCCATGGAGGAAGAACGGCAACAGGCTCATCAAGCTCCAGCGTCTCTGATGATCTCTGAAGCTGTTGGATGATTTTCTGTTGTTTCCCGTGATCACATTCACTTCTCCCACAAGAATGAATGGACTCAGACCTGCTGCTAAAGGGTCCTAAAGGGGCGGGGCAGTTGCGAACCCATATGACACAGAAACAGGAAATAACTCTTGTGAACCGTCTCGGTTCCTGAACTGTCTTTGGTTTGTACGGAGAAATTATATCAAAGCCACCATCACGGTATCACGTTGGATTGGGTGACAGAATGTGGCGACCTCTGCAACATTTTTTTTTTTAGATTTTGTCAGAGTTTATAGATAGCTCAATTAGCTAGTAGGCTAAGCTAACACTTGCTATTTTCTCCGTAGAGCTGGGCCTAGAGATTTCTGTGCCTACCAATGGCTTTCCACGTTTGTTGACTCCTCAGTCTGGCTTTAACCATTTCAACAAATGACCATGTGTTATTTTTGCGTCTCTCTTACACGACAAGAAAGTGAAGTTCAGGATCTCGGCTGAAGGGAGAGTCATTGTTGTCGTCCGTTGTTTCTTTCATCGTGTGGATTTTATTCTTGTTTGTCACCCTTCAGTTTTAATGCAACGCCTCACATCTTTACAAGCTGCTCTCACCCACACCTCACCTGTTGGGCAAAGACATTCCTGTAACGTTGACATGATATGAAGAAAGGGACGGATTTTCTGTGGCTTGTCAAAGCATGTTTTCAGCCTTCCTCCATGTTGCAGGAGCAGAGGACAAACATTAGCTGCTACGCTTCTTTTCCAGGAAACCAGAACCTATTTTGTAGTTATCAAAGTTAATGACTAAACATATGTTTGACAGCGAGGCGGGTTAATCAGATGGCCCGTTTGATGCTTTTTATTATCACGATGAGATGAAACCATGACAGATTTCAAAAACATCTGTCATCTCCATCTGTTTACGAGGAAAGAAAAGGTTATCAGAACCGTGGCAGGAAACGGAGAGATCACTTTGAAACCTGCAGGCATTCAGCCTTTTCGCCGATGGCATTAACACGATGACAGGTTACGTCATCCTGTGGTTACTATTCAGCCCGAGGAAAATGAGAATACATTTTATCAGGAGGGAAAGAATGAGGAAAAACTGAGGGACGGTATGAAAATAATTGGGGTGGGGAGGGCAGCTGAACCCTGTGGTCCATCTTTTCATAAAGCAAGGCCAGTTTTTAAAGAGTATTTTTCAATCAGGACATTAATTTTCCCATGTTTTGCGTCTAAGGCTCAGATTATTATTCTGACAACATTATGGAAAGGTTCCCTATAGAGATGGACCTTTTTGTTAAAGAACAAGATCCTTTTTGTTGAACCAGCCACAAAGCCACAAGTCTCCAGAAACTTCGCATACAATTCAAACCCAACAGAAACAAAATAAAACTCACCAGAACCATCATGGTTTGTCTTTCCACTGTTCCAACAATCACCGACTCTGGTTAGTCGAAATGTGGAACTTCTGTCTCCCCCTTCTGGTCGTGAGAATAATAACACAAACACACAAAATATGTCCCACATATTTACGTATATTTATGTTTCCTGTACAAGGGGTCAGAAGGGACTTTTTAAAGTAGCCGATAGCATTAGCGCTGAATGTGCGTTACGCCCGCCATCATGCAGCTAGATGTCCAACGAGGCGACTCCGCCCGACTGGGAGCTCCCAGTGAACACGGCTGATTAAATGTTAAAAGGACTTTCCAAACATGACCCGAGTG